>PVJH01006592.1:88612-100591 GCA_004026705.1 Nesogale talazaci | reverse complement strand
AAAGGAGTAGCTTGCTGAGCCATTTATCTCTTTGCCCTCCAAAGAAACTGGGACCTGATTAATCCCACATGTTCCTATTGGTCAGGTTGGCACAATAAACCTACCTATCACACCTGGTGATACCAGCAGAAGAGGCACCAGCTGAGCCCCAGACAACTCACTTAATCATGAGTCGTGATAAAATACTTGCTTCAAAGCCAATACTCTGGGGGAAAAAAAACCCCAATACTCTGGGATGAGTTTGTTGTGTAGCAATAAGAACATTTTAAAACGGCTTTCCTCTGACAATGGCTTCCAAACAATACCAACATAGCCCAATCTTCCAAACATGAACTTTGTTGATTTGACACAGTAACATTTCAAATTAAAATAAAATTTATTTTGCAAAACTTCTCATCCTCTTCTTAAAATACATCTACAATGCTGGTTCTTCCCCAACCATTTCTACCTATGTTTCCAACCTGTACCTTTACATTTCCCCCCTCAGTCTCTTTTCCTCTTCTCTTAGCACCAGCTTCTGTCAGAAGGGGATTTGCTGTCACGCCTCCTATGCTGGGGTTTAGAAAATGACAATTCAGTAGACTGGGTTAAATACAATTTCTCTCTCTTCACCCATTTTCCACTATCTGCCTGTCCGGCCCTCGGGTTATTAATGGAACTGACATTGCTGTACAACTGACTGAGCACGACCAGCAGCCAGATAACAAGGGAGCAGCTGACAGCAGCAGACTCCACCCCAGAGACAGCAGATAAGCAGCCACCGAGTGGCTATTAGTTTCATCTTGGGCTGGAGACAAGGAGCATCAGAAAATATGCACAGAGCACTTCGCTAGCACTAATGGGCTCTCTACCCAAGAAATTTCAAATCTGTATATTAAAACCGGTTCTTTTCATTAAACCAAACTACACAGGAGAATTTCTAATATACGAAATTTGGACTAGACCAAAGATAAACATTAAACATACCATATCCATCCCACAAACTTGGGGGATACCATGATATATATGTATGTCTCAACTGTTGTCAAAATCCTTACAAGCAACCCAGACCTTTCCTTGGTGCAAATTCATTTAAAAACCAATATACAGGGAATCACTGATCCATGCTTGGAACTAAACACTTTCAGTATTATCTTTTAACTAGCTGCTAGTACTGTTTAAATTTTAATTTCTATTCAAGTTTTGGCTTTCAATAGAGTTCAATTGTTCTATGTCATTCTATTAAGTTCTGTTCCTCAATATTAACATTATATATTTTGCTGTGACATGGCCATACTGTTTTTGTGTTTTCATGATCAGCAATAGGAGTTCAACACTTCAGAAGTTTTCGAAAGTTCCAAAGTATGCATAGGACATGGAAGTCCAGTAACATGAGCCAGGTTTCCTTATGAGAGATCATTCACATCAACATTAACCCCTGTTTCTACAAACTTGCTTATGAGTTACACCTTAAACCGTATTTCAAGTTGGCAAAGAGTCCTCTCCCTGATAAACAATTATTGACATATTAGTAATTGATGGAAAAATTAGAGATAAGGCATTGATTTCTGAATTGTTCAAAACAGTACGTGATTAAATAGAAATCAAATGTCTAAGAGGACATCTTGTTATGCAAGAATGCTGCAAAAATGAATCAAGGTTATGCCACAATTACATAAAGGAAAAGGTGCATATTATCCAAGATGGGAAAATTTGAACTTGAAGAATGATTTTAATGTAAATACTCAAGTACATAAATTTCCCTGAGTTTATAATGATGTTTTGGGGAGGACACCAAGACACCCTGATTTGACACCACTGGAGGTGCTGGGGCACCAGCTCATTGTCCCGAAAATGAATGCTGAAAAAGAGTCAGGCCCTCACGCTCCTCCTGTTCCCATACAAATTATATACATCAAGGTAATCTAGTGGCTGATGAAGAGTTTCTCTCTAGAAAAAGTCTACTAAATAAATGCAGAGAAGTGCTAGCATTTCAAAATCACCAGTTGTGAGATCTTAGGAAACCAGGCTTCTAGGCAATGTTACCCATAGTCACTCAAAGATGACGTCAGTGAACCTGAGCACATTTGGATCTTTTGAGGAGCTGGGGAAAAAAAGCATCGGCCTGTGTCTCATCCCTGGAGTCTGATGTCATTGCTCTGGGGTGCAGCCTGAGCCTTCGGATGTTTATAACAGGTGACTGCAAAGTATAGTCCCCAAAGGAGGCCCACTCTTTAAAAGAGGGAAGCTGGATAGAGAGATTAAATGGATGGATCCCGCTGACAACACCTGAAGTCACTGGGCAACCTCATTAGAAGTAGGACAACTTGGAATCGTGTATCCCTTGATGGGCCATAAGTGGAAGCACACAGCACCACCTATAACGTCTTCCTGCCATTAAAAAACAAGACGAGCTAATCTAGCCTCTAGATTTAACTACCAATTCACAGGAAATCAAAGGGACAGAGGAACACGCTAAAAGCTACCACTAGGCAATATTCATCCAAGTCCAAATTGTGAAAAATTCTACCAAATGGCCTAATTCCTTCAAAAAATAAATCATATAGAAGGGGGAACTGTCAAAAAGCTTCGCTGTGGTGGTTGTTTTTTCACTTATTTTGTTGTTAAGTCAGTGAACGTACACCAATTTAGCTGTTTCTACCTGGACAATTCAATGACAGAACATATGCTTTCACAGAAACCCTATAGTAATAGTAGAAATACCAAATATAGGGGGTCACTATGCATCAGAATCAACTATGAGATCAAGTTTGGCATTTTGAATAGATTTGAATGCCACAATCACATCCACTCTCCTTTTCTGAGTTGTTGCTCCCCATTAAAACAAACTCACTAGCCTCTACGTTTCTCATCTACTCTTTTTTAAAAAAAAAATCATTTTATTGGGGGCTCATACAACTCTTATCACAATCCATCCATCCATTGTATGCCAAGCACATTCATACACTTGTTACCATCATCATTCTCAAAATATTTGCTTTCTACTTGAGTATTAGGTATCAGCGCCTCACTTTTCCCCTCACTTTCCACTCCCCCCTCCCTCATGAACCCTTGGTAATTTATAAATGATTATTTTGTCATATCTTACATTGCCTGATGTCTCCCTTCACACACCTCCCTGTTGTCCATACCTCATCTTTTAAGTTAATCTTGCCCATTTGTTTCCATATGGATAGCTTTTGAAAGAACAGAATTCTCAAGGCAGGCATTTACTAGTTATTCTAAACTATTGGGGAGGTGTTGTTTGCTTGTTTTAGGAAGACCAGAGGATTTTAGGGCTGCTAAAAAGGTTTCAACCTTAATACAAGCACCCATTAACTAACAGCTGGATTTTGTTCGGATACTGATTTCAACCAACCATTAAACACACACACACATTTTTTAGGTAGTTACAGAAAATTGTACATAGACAGAATACTAACTGATGGAACATTGTTGTGAATATTTATTGAAGTCTCACTGTATTGTTAGTTTGTGCTTTGTTTAAATCTTTATCTGAGAATCTTACTAAGGTCTGCCCAGGGGCCAAGGAAAAGTGCCAGGTAATGGGGTGGGTCCTGGGAATATATATCAGTAAATGAGTCCAACGTAAAGCTCCATATAGGGGTCACACTTCAATTCAGTTTTAGGTGTGCAGTTTTTCAAATGCAAACCGACAATATAATGCTCTTTCACAAAGTTCAGAGAAAAAGAAAGCAAACAAGACAGAAAAGACTACACTATCAGAAATGCTGCAAAGAGTTTTTGTGTCCTTTTTTTAAAGACTATAAATGAGGAAAGGAGTTGGAAAGGATGAAAAGGCAGGGATGAGAAGTACTGGGAATCAAAAATGGGATTAATTCAAAAGTTGTTTTGGAGACAGAATCAACAGGGTTTTAAACTTTAAAAACTGGCTGCAAGAGAAGATTGGAATAGTACCCCAGGGAATGACATAATCTGTTCTTAGGATCTAACACACACCTTAGAAAGAGTGGAAATTCAGTAAATGTTTGGTTAAGTTAATAAGGTTCCATTTTTTAATACAACAGTAATTTAGTAAGTCAAGAAATACCCTAATTGTTTCCCAGTATCTTGGCTACAATCAAGTGAAAAAAAATATGCCCTTGATACATTGTAACCAGCTACATCAAGGCCCTGCTAAATATCGCATGGTTGTCTTGCCGGCAAAATGGGGAAATGGGCTATCGAGTTTGTCTAAAGTCAGACTAGAATAACAGAAGACCTACCCTACAGTTGGATCACGGTGAATAATTGGCTCAGGAATGAACGGGGAGTGAAGCAGCCAAAGGATAAGCAAATATGCTCATTTTCGCGCCATTTTGCAGGGGGAAAAAGAAAGACCAACAACAAGCCAGATCGACACCGAGAGGGCAGCCACAATGGGCTCACACATTAAAACCATTGTGGGGATGGCGCGGGCCCACGGCAGTGTTTCCTTCTGCTGTGCACAGGCTGACTATGCATCAGAAGCGACCCGACAGCACCTAGCAAGAGCTTCATTTGGGTAGTTTTCCAATTACCAAGAATAATCACAGCAGAGGAGAAATTTATCAAATTATTAATGATAGAGGAGTTGAGACATGAAGTGACAGATTTGAGTTTTTAACCATCTCTTGAGACTCCATTCGAAGGGAAAAGTCTTCAATTTGGTGGGAAAGCATTATGCAAAAGAGGTTTATCATAGTAATATATATGATAAACTCACTGCCCCGGAGTCAATTATACCTCGTAGTGACAGAAAAGTACTACCCCTTTGGGTTTCTGCACAGGAGCAGAAAGCCTCCCGTGTCTCCGGCAGAGCCAACTACTGTCCTTGTGGTTCTTAGCCCATCACACAGCCTATCACACTCCCTGGACTCCTAACATTATTGATAGAACAACCTAAATACCCCACTCTAGAGAAATGTCCAAGTATTCTTTTTTTTTTGGGGGGGGGGCATCACTGCACTCTGGTGGGAGTGGGAGGCCCAGCCTTGCTCCAGGTGAGCTGCTGCTGGATTTGAACCACCAACCCAGTGGGCCGCAGTTCCGCACTCAACCACTATGCCACCGGGGCTCAGCCTCCCAAGTATTCTTAAATCACCACTTGAAGAAAATGTCGTACTAGTAAAAATGAATAAGAATGTTTTTATAAAGAATAAATCATGGAAATGTTAAGAGGATAAAATGAGTCAAATGTATACATATATGAAAAAAGTAACATAACAATAAGAAAAGTTTGGCAATAAAATGGAAGCATGACAAGACATTGGAGACTTGCAAGAGTTAAAGGTAACAGATGCAAATACTAGAATATACGCAATCCTGTAATAGTCTTGATGCTTGACAGATGTGCAGATGCCTAAGTAACCAGAAAGTTTCGATGAGTGCGGGAGGGAGAGTAGGAGTATATATAAATTTAATCGGATATCTGTATTGACCTTTGCAATATACCCAATGTGGTGGAGTATACATCAGGCAAAGTTGTGAAAACTGAAACAGAACCAAAGGGATGAGTGACTGGCCCTGGAGGATCTGAGCCATAGTCTCAAGGGACACCAAGGTCAACTGACATAAAACAGTTTACAAAGACAATGTTCTACATCCTGTTAGGGGGAGTACTGCCTGGGGTCTGATAAGTTCATATGCATCCATCTAAACAGCAAGTATTCGTCTCCCCATCCCACTTCCAATCTAGACAAAAGAATGATGAATTTGAAAGGCATATGAAAACATTTCACTTAATGCACTAATAATGGCCGTGCAAACATCTGTCTCCACCATCCTGAAATGAGAACTAGATGGTGCACAGCTGCCACAACCAACCACTCTGAGTGGAATCACATTAGAGCAGTGGTCCTCCACCTTCCTAATGCCACGACCCTTTAGTACAGTTCCTCATGTTGTGGTGACCCCCCCAACCATAAAATTATTTTCATTGCTACTTCATTTAACTGTAATTTTGCTATTGTTATGAATCAGGCGACCCCTGTGAAAAGATTGTTTGACCCTCAAAGGGGTTGCAACCCACAGGATGAGAACCACTGCACTAGCGTGTCCTAAATAAAGTGGGAGGAAAATGTGGAGCATAATCCCAAATCCTAAGAAACCCCAGGCTTCGTGTTCCAAAAAAAGACTGGTAGAAACCCCGAGACAAAAGGCCTGAGTCACCCTTCAGATCTGTATCTGAACTTACCCACTCCCCACCCCCCACCATGCTAGAGTAATCCACCATTCAATACCAAAGGGCAGCATTTACCCAAGATGAAAGTTAAGAAAGGACAAGGGTAGGAAACAGGAAACACAGGGAGGCCATGGGATACATGGTGATCCCTTCAGGGACTCTGCATGGATGAGTTCAAACAAAATGTGTGGAAACTGTAAAGTCAAAGGTGATGCTCTGCAAACCTTCACCTCCCTTACCAACAGTTCTAAACAACATATCCATATGCACAGCATCATGCAAAAAATACTTTTATAGTCTCACATGAGGGAGAAAATGCCAAATCATACAGCAACATGCTAGTGGTGGGACTAGCAATAATATTTGCCCTTCTTTCTACTTTTGCACTGTCCCAATTTCCTGACATTACAACATTTTATAACACAAATAAGACACACAATAACGTCAGGGGTGTGTGGGTGGGGAGTATCTTTAAAGTTAGAGCAATGAGCTGAAACTAACTAAATGGATTGTAGTAATAAATGTGAAGTCCTAGGATGAAGGTTTGTTTTTTTTTAAGTGTCAAATTTAGGGTTGAAACAAGTTGGCTGAACAATTCCTATGGGATGAAGAAAAATGACCCCGCAATGAACTGACTGTCAATGTGTTCTGTGACCACAGTGGCATGGCTGAGGGGAAAGAGCCTTAACTAAACTGCGGATTCCTTAACAGCATTTGGATGCAAAACAAAGGCAGTGATAATAATCCCTTTGTGCTTGTGCTGTGTGGCTCAGACTACATCTACAGTGCTGGGTTCAGCTTTGAACTGGAGCTTTAAAAAAGATGTTGAACACTGGAATGTAGTCAGCACGATGAAGTATCAGAACCGGAGCTTAGAGTAGGGCTTCTCACCCTTGAACCTGAAAGGCTTGTTCAAACGCAGCCTGCTGGGTTCCCCTCCTAGAGTGTCTGACTCTATTTACCTGGGGTGAGGCCAATTGTTTGCATTCCCCAGCATCCCATGCTGATGCTGCTGGTCCATGGGCATTAGGGACTCTGAAACCAGACAGCCCAGAACCGTGCCCCAGCCATTCTGTCTTCTAGCCGTGTGCCCTTGAACAAGTCGCAGTCATTCTGTTTCCTACTCTGTAAAAGGGAGTGCTCACACCTGCCCCATACTGAAACCGTAGCAGTGAATAAAACTCAAACCTACTGTTTCCCTGTGTGACTGGGACTCCTCAATCCCTCTGAGACACAGGAGAGCTGCCCTCCGAGGAACTCCCAGACTGGGAATCTTTGAAGAAGCCGACTGTCACATTTTTCCACGTGAACCGCTGGCCTTCGGGTTAGCAGCCCGGTGCTGAAACCACTGTGTCACGCGGGCTTTGAAGGGCCCTGAGGCTGAATAGCCGCATGCAAAGCATGCAGAAAGTCTGGCCTGGCTGAGCAGCTGTGCTAAGTTAGTTGAAGTACTAGGGATAGGCATGCACGCACACTGCTGTCTGTGGCATCGTGGGTATGGAGCGTCCGGTTGCCAAAAGCCAGGTCAGTGGTTCGAAACCACCAGGCGCTTCAAGACAGCACGACAGCACGACAGCTTTCTCCCCCTGTAAAGAGTTACAATCTCCGCCCCACCAGCACAGTGCTAATTTGTCCTATGAAACTGAAACTAACTGGCTCTCTGTGAGGTGGGACTTGGGGGGGGTCTTAGGGACAGAAACCTATTTTTCACATGTTTCATGTCTTCAAAGACCAGGGCGTTCATGTGGGAAGACTTTCGAGCAGTCCCTGAGGACAGAATGATGTCAGATGGTGCGGATGAGCAAGAAAGAAGCCTTTGGCTTGACATCCAGTAAGACTTAGCAGAGCAAGGCTGAATGGGGGAAGGGGAAGGGGGTTGTTCATGCAGCCCTCGTCCTCAGGGCACTCACCTCGGAGAGCTAGGGGAAATGCACTTCATCAACGTCAGCTATTCGCATGGCTTTGTTAGAAAAGCTGTGCTTGTCATCTCCCGAACCCTTCGCAAAGTGCCCGCCCCACCATCCACATCATCTGAGATGTCGCCGAACCCACAAGCTCTTCAGACAAAGACCCTCAGGGGTGGGGCCCAGCGAGCTGCTTTAAAGCAGCTTTAAGTACCTTCCAGGTGCAGCTGATGCCAACTCGGGGGGGGGGGGGTAGAGCAAAAGGCCAGACCAACCAAGCAGCTGAACCCACTACCACCAAATCGATTCCAGCCCCCCGTGTCCCTATGGGCTTTGCCCGACCTTGCGTCTTGGCGAGAGCCGCAGCTTCATCAATCATCCTCGGAGCAGCTGGTGGGGGAGAACTGCTGACCTTGCCGCGGATCCCACCATGCCTCCAGAGTCCTTTAACGCCCTCGGGCCTGGGCCCGAACAACTCCTGGACATCACAACTAAAGGCAAACTCACTCCAACACAGTCTCTGGTTGAACACGCCCCATGAATAAATGTATGCACCACAGTCCTCCTTTTGCCAAACATTTGCTTTTGTGATAAAAATGTGTAAAAAAAGGGGGAAAAACAAACCTGCACCACCGATAATGATGGATTTATTGAGAACCCCGGAATCCGAAGCCCACTGGGAAATCAGCCCACTCGGCGGGGCCCGTTCATGGTCAGAACTTCCATGGGGGCTGAGGGGAGGTGGGCTGTGGTCAAAGCGGAACCATGTTTTGATTTAGAGCAGGGGTTGGCAACTTTTGAGATAAAAGAGTCTGTTCTGTCCCTCACAACCATTTAAAATAATGCCAGAGACATAAATATGTTTTTACCAGGAAATGAAATCACATTTTCTGAATAGCTCTTTCTTGCCATTGTACTTCAGTGTCACATGTACATACCAAAAGAGTCGACTGTGGCTCCAGAGATGAAGGAGAAGCCTGCCAACCCCTGATCTAGAACATGCTTGCGTTGGACAGGTGAGGAGAACCAGTGAAACCATGGTTGGTGTCCCCCACCTACCTTACAATACAAAAATATAATGAGTCAGATACACGCAGGAAGCCCCTCTTCTCCCACCTCTCGTCAACCAGTCCAGTCCAGTCCAGGCCTTGGCCTGCTGCCAAATAGCCCTTGGAGACAGCTGGAGTGACTTGGCGAGGCTTACAACTTCGAACCAGGTAACTCCAGTTGATATATACCTTCTGCTAAGAACCTGGATTTCCAGCCTGGCAGCTCTATTTTCACAAGGTCCTCAGGTGGTGCTTGCGTAAAAGAGCTGTACCAATCTATAAAAATCTCCGGGGATGTGTTTGAATAGTTTGGTGAGCACTGAATCCACATGTCAGAACAATTCGATAATTTAATCATATCAAGAAGACTTGTACAATTATCACATGAAATTCTAGAACATTTTCTTCTTCCTTGTACTCATTGTTCTTCCTGTAACTCTTTTCTCAAATGGTGGCAAACATAGAAAATATTCAACAATTTCTACATATTTAAATCCGTGCCATTGATTATTGTCTTTGTGTTGTACAAGCATTACTGAGACCCTGTTCCAAATTATTCTGCCACGATGAATATAGACTGCCTACTAGCTACAATGCTCCCTAAATAACAACCCTTTCTCCTTCACAATCACTTCTAGGGCTCCGGCCCTGCCCCTGCATTCATTGTTTGCTCCTCAACCCCCCCCACCCCACTTCCCATGTCCCTTCTACATGCCCAATAAAGCAGGGCAGGACTTTGAGGATAGTGACTCTTTAATCCTCAAGCAACCCATTTTTCAGATACAGAACTGAAGCATCAGAAAGATTACGTTAAAAAAAACAAGATGAAGTCATTTCCACAGGACTATGCGGCTAATGAGAGGTCTATGGCTTTGAATGCAGGCAGGTTTTTCTATACTTGACTTCCTGTCAAGGTCAGTGATGGCAGATGAACAGATGACTGACAGGGAGGGGAAGGGGGGTGTCTGTGTAATGCTGCCAGTGTCCCGGATGTTTCCCTGGAGTGGACGCGGGGACCTGGGTGACTACATTCTTCAGCAGCTATACAAACCTGCTTGCATCTATAACTGGGGAGGTGGGAGGGTCGGGGGACAGTTTGACTAAAGTCCATCCCTTTCTTCTACCCAACAATTTAAAATGAATACCTGCGACGAATCTAGAAGAAGAAAGTGAATATAGATGGCAGCATAGCCGGGCGTTAGGAGGGCTGCAGGGATGCCTCACCCACAGGTCCAAGCAGAGCTGGAAAGAGGGTTGTGTGTGTGGGGGGAGGTGTTAGGACAGATTACATATGGGGTTATGGGGGGAGTCCCTAAGATTGGACAGCGTTTAGAAGCACCACGCAGGTGGCCAATGACAATTCTGTTTTGTCCTCAGGGGAAAAAAAAAACTGCCTCCCTCCCTCATTTCCGGTCTATGCCTGTGGAGCTGAGACTATTAAAAGCAGGCTTCTTAGGTGCGCACTGCACCTCCTGTGACCAGAATGAGGGTCACTCACTCCCAGCATCTTTCCGAGGATGGCTCCCTAACCTGACGTTTTTTCTCAGATGTGGTCTGGCAAGGCTAGTCCTTAGGTTCCAGTGAGCGGACAAACAAATATTTCCCAAAGGACCTTGGTGTCGGTTCCTTAAAGGACTCCAGCTGATGTGGCCCCAGGCCTGGCCTCCAGCTGAAGCCCTGCTCCAGCCACCTGAGCAACCCAAGAAAGGACGAAGTCCATCACTGGTGGCCCCTCCAGGCAGACCCTCATCCTTGCTGAGTGACCTTGAGTCCTCCGGATCTGTCCTGGGAGAGGCAAGCGCTCTCAAAGTCACCTGCCCCCGATCATTCTTCCATCACCATATCCTCCTGCAACAGCTATGCTTCCCAAGCCAAGGGCAGGCCTTCTGTCCTCTGCTGTTCATTGCAAAGAGCAGTGCATGCTGGCCGGGAAGCATACACAGCATCTGCTTCCCAAGCCCTGAGCACTTGTTTGGAGGTGAGCAGGGGTGGTGGGGGGGGACGAGGAATAAAAATGCAGGGGTCAGAGGGAGCGAAGACAAAGCTGGCCTTCAGAGGTGCGGATCATCCTAATTTTTCTTTGACATTCACCTCCCCTCATGGAGAGCAGGGCAGAGACCCAGCCACAGCCTCCCATTCTGAGACTGGGGTCACTGGCAGAGAGGCCAAGGTGGCAGGCCTAGAAACACTGCAGGGACCTGAAGTCCTGGGAGGTCCACTGTTAACAAAGAGGGAAGCCCACTCCTCAAAGGCAGCCCGGGCTCACTAGCAGGCCGAAGCATCCCAGTGAGCCGGGGAGACACTCCCCCCCGCCTGTCTAAGTGGAACGGAACCGTTCTCCAACTTTCCCAATGGGTTGTCCAGTGACTCAGCACTGGCCCAGTGTGGCCACTATTATTGATGAGAACTCTTCCGCCGGGGTGATATACTGCATACAGCACATGCCCAAAGAACAGTGCCAAGTCATACCAGGAAGAGGAAGGCAAATTATTCACCTTCACTTCGAAGGCTGGCAAATCCTTTCATAATGCAGGGGCAACCCAGTATCAGGAAGATGCTGAGTTACAAAGCCCTAAGATCGTCAGAGATTTCCATCTAAGACCCAAGGAATTATTAAGCAGAACCTCTCCTTTCTTGTTGACTATTAAAAGGCAATGAAATTGAGGGCAGCAGAGAAAAGGGGGCAAGAAAGAAAATAATTTTTCAAAAACAACCCCAGAGCAGAAAAGCTGCAGAAAAAGCCTGCAACTCACGGAAGGTTGTGAGTACGACGAGCTCCACCCAGAGGTCATTTCCAGAACTGCACGTTCATTTCTTTTTGGTGAAGGGCGGGGGCGGCAGAGGGATTGCGGTGGAGGGGTGG
>PVJH01006592.1:0-88512 GCA_004026705.1 Nesogale talazaci | reverse complement strand
GGGCTCAAAGGAAACAGAGTGTTCAAAGAGTGCTTTCAGGAGAAAAAAGTGTCAGCTCTCCTTGAGAGAAAATCTAAGACTGGAGAGCAGTTCTGGGGGCAAACGGGAACACGTCTAATATTAGAAAGACAGCGCAGTCCTCCTGCCAGGGTTCCTGGACCCCTTGCCTAGCAGGTCCACTGGAAGGGTGCCCAGTCTCTCATACAGCTCCCTTCATCTCCCTATAGTTATCAAAGAAGGGGCCACACTGCTCAGCTCACTCCCCTGGCATCACCATCACATACACCCTGCGCCACCACCACCCCACTCGTCTACATGGACAGGCACATACTCCTCTCCCCTCAGCCCACCAGGAGGGGGACACGGCATACTGGTCCTTAATGTACTGTGAGGACCCATGGTCGCGGGCTGGCTAAGCACTCAGCTACCTACTAACCCCCGGCTTCCCACATGGGGCTGATGATCAGAATCAGCTGGGGATCTGGAGACACTAGAGACTCGGATGTATTCCGTTGCAAATGGAGCCGAGAGTCTGGCTTCACCAGATCCCCTAGGTGATTCCAATGAATCAGTCACCTTTGGGCGCCTAGGCGCTAACCAAAAAGTCAGTGATTCGAACTCGGCAGGAGACAGATGTGGCAGATGGCTTCTGTAAAGACCTTGGCCTGAGAGACCCTGTGGGGACAGTTCTTCTCAGTTACAAGAACAGGGTTTCAATCTACCTTACAAATCTGGCTAGACCAGGAGATGTACATTGGTACAGATAGGAACTCAAACATGGGGAATCCAGAACAGATGAGCCTGTCAGGAGCAGTGGTGAGAGTGGTGATACCAGGAGGGTGGAGGAAAGGTGGAGTAGAGAGAGGGGACTGATGACAAGGATCTGCACATAACCTCCTCCGTGGGGTATGGACAACAGGGAAGTGGGTGAAGGAAGACATCAGACAGTGGTCAATGTGATAACTAATAATTTATAAATTATCAAGGTTCAGGAGGGAGAGGGGAGCCAGGAGAGAGAGGAGATAGGAGGAGGTAATACCAAGGGCTGAAGTAGAAAGAAAATGTTTAGGGAATGATGATGGCAGCAAATGTACAAATCTGCTTTGCATACAATAGATTGTGTATGGATTGTGATAAGAATTGCATGAGCCCCCAATAAAATGTTTTTTTAAAATCATTTGTGAGGTGTGTGTGTGTGTGGTTTTCCTTTGTAACACTTTAAAAGCTTTCCACTACCCCACTCCAGGACCCACGTAGGTCTTGACACCACAAGCTTGCTTAGCAAATGCAGGAAGGCTTCAGAGAAACATGTTGGTGCCGAAAGTTCCCTTGGTCACCTGGACAATTTCCCTCCACAGCCTTCCTCAGAAGGCGCCTTCGGTGACTAGTGACAGCTTTGTCAGCTTTTCAAGGGAAAATGAAAAAAAATTCAACTTTCCCTTTGGCTTCCTCCAACTTCCCCCCCACCCCCCCCCCCCGCCTCTACCAAGGTCTTTCTTCACTATAACCATCAAACAGCCCTTTGAGCGTCTATTGACAAAAAATATATATGTGACCATGTTTATTCCTGCAGAGAGAGGGCAGCAGGAAAGCTCTGCAAAATAGCCTCGTGAATTCTCTGCAGGCTCCCAGGCCAGCAAATCCAAGTCTTCCCAGGAGGCTGCTTTCTTGACCATAAGGCTCAGACGGAAGGGACCATGTGACTCAAAACAGGGTTCCCTGAACTTTCCTCATGCAAAGCATCCCCTTGGGACCCCTTAGCCACTCCACAGGCCTCAGCTGCGATGCAGTGTCACAGTGATGGAGCCCTGTTGCTGAGTTACCCTCGGCTGCCCGCTTGAGCTCCGGCTCCACCAGGAGACTTGGAAACTCAAGATGAGTCCCCTTCTTTGGTTTCAACATCATGGGTGCTAGTGCTTCTCTCACTGATTCCCTTCTCGAATTGGGTCTTTTTACAAGAACCAACAAGTGTCTGTGTCTATAAGGAAGTATATTCATCTTGCTCCACTACGGTCTAATGTTTGGAAGCATGTGATTTGGGTTATTTGTGCAACACGATGGGTTAAAGAAGTCGATTGGCGAGGTTATGGGAAAAGATTTGCCCAAGGCTACTTGCGCACATCATTCACAAAACAGAAGGGCACATGGCCAGTACGGATTTTTCTTCTTTACGTCTTGAGGGCTCTTCTGCCAGCTGTTCCCCATAGCTTCCTGCTGCTCTGCATTCTGCCATATCCAATGATGGTTTATGGCAAAATTCGCTGGGCAGCAAGCCATGTGGCTCTTAAAGACAGCAATTAGGGGAGAAGAAAAGGCTAAATTACAAGGTGTTGGAAAATGCAATTAGAGGAAGAAAAAGTCAGATCGTATTTTCTCTTACCTCCTGGAGATGAAATCTATGTTCTCATCCAAAAACAGACACCAAACTCCAGAGTCATTTGAAGTCAGCAGCCTAGTCAATATAAAAATCTACTACACAGTTTTTTAGGTGTGTGTGTGTGTGCGTGCGTGTTGTTTACCAACAAAAAGCATCCTTACCTTTTCTCGGGCTTTCCTTTTGGTCCCTGAATCCATCCACTCATTTTCTTTCTCCAGCATGTCAATAAAGGCCCAGCGAACACCCTCGATCAATTCCTCCATCTACAAGAAGAGGCGGGGGTTAAAGCCAAGAAGCTGCAGATGAAATTTTCAGGGCTAAAATTGGCTTGCATGGAAAAATCAGGGGGCCTCAAACAAGTTCCTTAGAAGATGGAATGAAAAGATGATGGAATTTTTCCATGAGCCTTTTGAAGTCTTTCTCCTAGTGGAGTGCTAATCACACTGAGAAATAAGTTCCTTAAGGCTTGCCCCCACACTCCAGTGAGATGTCCTTTTACAGGGAAAAATCTGTCCTCCCCCCATCATTAGAAGATGACTAACTACTTCTTTGCCAGCAGATTTGCCTGTAACCAGACAATCATTTGATAGTCCAGTTGTACAAGGATTATACAGTGAAAGGAATTCCCCATAGGTTAAGATGAACTTCTACCTTCTCTGTCTATAGCTACTAAATCAGCTCACTGTTATTGAGGTGACAACTAATTTGGATAGTTGAATGAGGAAGTGAGAGAGATGAACAGAGGCAGAAGGTACTATTTCAGAATGAATTTACAGAAGCAACAGGGTGAGCAGTTGAGATACTTTGAACACAAATGTGGGTAGTGAGAGCCCTAGCACTCCACAGGGATTAATTATCTCCAATGTAAATCAGATTGATGGCAGAGCTCCAATTTCTTTCCTATTTCAGCTCCAGAGGTTAAACCAGATGCTGACCTTTTTTCTACAATCATCCCATTCACTATCCTCTCTCTTGAAGTTCCAAAAAGACTGGTTTCCAATTAAAAGAGTTGACCTAGCGGGGACTGCTACAGAAAGGATGTCTCCTGAAAGATTTGATGCCAGCTGGGTAAGCAGTTAGACTGGTCACCTTGGTTTTTCCTTCCAAGTTTGTGGACTAGTAGACAGAACTGGAGAAGAGCCCTGGTGGTAAGAGATTCTATGTTGGGCTGGCAATTCAAAACCACAAGTGGTTCTTCAGGAGAAAAACTGGGTTTTATACTCTCAAAGAGTCACAGGGATAACTCTACTTTGCCCTATATCAGCAGTTCTCAACCTGTGTGTCACTACCCCTTTGGGGATCAAAAGACCCTTTCACAGGGCTTAACCAATACATAACAGTAGCAAAATTATAGTTATGAAGCAGCAATGGAAATAATTGTATGATTGATGGTCACCACAACATGAGGAACTGTATTAAAGGGTTGCAGCATCAATAAGGTTAAGGACCATTGCCCTATAATGTCGCTTTAAGTTGGCATCCACTCAATGGCTGTGAGTTTTGAGAGAAGACTTAAAGGAAAAGAGATACAAGACAATAGGCCTCCAGGCTTCAGTTGTCTTTGGTGACTGTGATAGGTAGTTTTATTGTGCCAAGCTGGCCAATAGGAACATGTGATATTAATAAGATTGCAGTTTTATGAGAAAGCAAAGAGATACCATATATACTTGAGTAAACACCGACCTGAATATCAGCTGAGGCACCTAATTTTACCGCAAAAATTGTATTAAAAATGTTCTTAAAAACTCAGCTTATTCTGGAGTATATACAGTAAATGGTTCGGCAAGCCCCACCCCTCTCTCTCTTGCTCTCTGGCGATCAGACCAGTGTGCAGCTGCTTTAGCTAGTTCTCTGCCTCAACTTATGAGCTATACTACCTGTGGGACAGCCAACCCATGGATCATATCACTAGAACTTAAGGTTCCTTCGAGATCTCCTTCGCCATGCTGCTGATATGTTCATCACTTGAGCTTGTGGCTATCAGATCCTGTTGCCTTATATTGCTTGAGTTCAACATCCCATCTGGGCCTGCTTCGCTAAGCTTCTGAGCTTCTGACTGTTGGTGACCCACCCTGCTGTTTACTGCTTGTGGCTGGACTGCCTGCGTTGCTCTCAGGAAGACTCAGTTGTCCGCTTCCCTGACCTTGGACCCAGAAGCCTCTGTGAGTTGAAGAACTTTTAGTATATTGGCTGTTCCACAAAAGTGAGTTGAACTGAGCCCTCTGTACTGCTGTGTGGACTAATTAGCTGTTATATTCCTCTGTGCTGTATATATACATATATATGTATACAAACTTTAATTGTCCTGGTTTTGTTTCTCTAAAGAACCCTGTCAAACAAAATGACCCAAAAAATATGTTCTTATAAATGATCTTGATAAAATCTATATAACATTGGCCATTTTAAGCCATTTAAAATAATAAACCACTTTACTGGGGGCTCTTAGTGGTCCTATCACAATCAATTGTATCAAATACATTTGTACATATTTGCCCATCATCATTTTCAAGTTCTTTCTACTTGAACCCTTGGTGTCAGCATCTCGTTTTTTTTCATTAAAAGATCATTTTATTGGGGGCTTTTTTCAACCATCTTGAAGAGTGCAGTTCAGTGGCATAAATTATATTCACCATGTTGTACAATCACCATCATTAGTGCTTTCGTTTCTTAAAGGAATACCTGAGAAAGAATGAGAAATGTGTGTTTGGCATGAGAACTAAAATTTCCATTTGAGATTGTGATGTTATAAATCAAGTTTCATCATGAATTCTTGAAAAAATTAAAGGAGGAGGTTGAAGTATTTCCTTCGTTTTGTAGTGAATTGTCAGCATGGAGCTCAAAACATTTTTTTTCCTGTTTAATAAGTTTTCAGCTATGTTTTCAGTTCAATAACAGTTGTAAGGGAACTGGAGCTGTAAATCAGTGGGCTGGATTCCATCATATGTAAATAAGAACAAACAGCAGATGGAAAGGGGTGGGGTGGGTGGGGGGGGAATCTTCCCAGCTATTTCTTCTCAACCTAGTGAAAACATGGAAAGAAGAGAAACCTCAACTTGGGATCGGGGCATGATTAAAAGCTAAGTTAACAGAGAGTAGATACTTTAAATCATTTGTACTAGCAGTTTGCAGCACTGGAATCTTTACAGTGGGGACAGGGGTGCAGGGGAAAACTTGGAACACCCTGGGGACCTAGGCATTGGAATGCTGATGTCACATCAGTCTAGAGTGTGCCCTGGGCACTGGAAAATTCCAAAGCTCTCCCAGGCGATTATACTGTGAAACCAGGGCTGATAATCTCTACTCCAAGGGCAGCCATGAATTGGACAGAGAAGGAAATGAAGAGCCACCTCCACAGAACTGAAATGACACTGGGAAGCGTTGGCTATTGGGAGTCCTCTACAGAAATGTCCCTTCAAATGCCAAAGGGAACTAACAGGAAATGTAGATACCTGCATTAAACAAACAAACAAGCAAGCAATGGTCATCTAGTGACAAGGGAATGTCTAGAGACTGAGCCTGTCACCTGTATAGTCCCTAACACCCCTGTCACAGAGGTTTATGGCCACCACACGGGGCAAAACACACCTGCTAGCCCATCAGCTCCCATGTAACATGGGAAATCATAGTTTCTCAGACTGAGGAAAATGAGGGGAGTGCAAGAAGTTGGTGAGTTGACTTGAGAGAGATTTAGTGACTAGATCAATGGAATTGGGTGATTAGAACTAAAGGGGGTGGAGGAAAGAAAAGGGGGTCAGTTTGAATCCCCATATTTGGGGTACAAAGCAAATGATGGTGGGGGTGCTACAATCATTCTCTCAGATTGGGAATACTAAACAATCAGGTAGGCTGGGATCAAGTGCCAGCCCTCCATGGAATGCAAACAGCCAGTCTGGGGGGATGCAGTGTAAGAGAATGCTCAGGAAAGGAAGAAAGCAAGGATGGAAATCCATGTCATGTTAAGGAAGGGGCCAGGGGGCGGGGGAGTTTGAGGTTTCGCTTTTGTGCCAATGTTTGTTACTGCTGTTGTTAATGAACATGTAAGAGAGTTGACTCTGTTTAGACACCAATGGGGGGGGAGCAACAAAAAGAGTGAGGAAAAGGGGACAGATGAAAGTATGAAATGACAAAGGAGACACAAGAGAGCGAGATTACATGGAGTTAACCTGAACCAGAGGGAGGGCTGGGAAGGGAAAGGAAGATAAAATGATGGAAGAATGTAGAAGAATCAACAGATTCGATGCTGAAAGGTTGAGGAAGTCCTACTTTAGTGGCATGTCTTTCCTCAAGAAACAAAAGCAAGATTGTCTGCTATAAGAAAGGCCCATTTGCCAAGAAGGACAAAGTTCTAAAACCCAAACACACTCAGGGCGACACTCTAGGGCAGAGTAGAATTACTCCTATGCGTTTCTTCAAATGTAAATCTTTATAGTGTCCAAAGCCTCATCTTTCTCCCAGAGAGCAGCAAGTGACTTCAAACTGCTGACCTGGCCCCACGTGTAACTCACTGCCTCACCAAGGTGGTCTCAGATAGGGTCACGAAGGCAATCATAGGGTTCCTCTCAATTCCTTGGCCAAGATGTGCCATTAGGAGAAAGCACATCAAGAATGGGGGCGGGGGGAGCTAGACTTGTCCAAGGAAAAGATCGATTTGGGGGTGTTGTGTGGTGCTGTGGAGTTGAGTCCACCTCACAGCCACTCTGTGTATGGCACAACCCAACACTGCCTAGTCCTGTCTGTTCCCGCCTCACCCTTCTTCCTGGATCCGAGTTCATGGCTGCAACCCACAGCGTTGCCTTCTGTGGTACAGAGGGTCGCTAGGGCTTGGAACTGTCTCGATAACACCTACCGACAAGTCCAACAGGCCTTTGGTCAATATCTGCTTTGGAATATGAGGGCTCTGGCATGAATGGATTGCAGTCAACCAGCAACTTGAAGGTCGGTAGTTTGAACTCACCCAGCAGCAGCACTGAAGGCAGGCCTGAGCAAGGAAACCTTAGGGGGCAAGTCTAAGGGGGCATGTGGTCACCACACATTGGAATGGATTCAACAGCATCAGCGAGGTGTCTTTCATTCTGCCCCTATTCTCTTGAGGACATTTGAATACTGCCCTTGTCATTTAAATACAGCAACAGCAAAAGCCCTATAGAGTGGCTCTGAGTCAGAATCAATAGCTTCAAATGAGGCTGAGTCCTTCGAGATACTTCTAAGAAGCTTGGGTTCAGAGGACCCTAACTGGCCATCTCTGAGTGTTATCATCATGATTGGACTTGCTAAACATTCAAGCATATTTTACACAGGTTTTCTGACCTCTTACCCTGCTAATTAGCATCCTAAACAGAAGCAAACCCAGGCAAAAAAGCTGTCCCGCCATTCCCAGATAATGAATGACAAACCCTATCTTCAACTGCATCTCGTCTCTTCCTTTGCTTTTCCTCTATGTTCCTGCCCACCCACCACCTCCTCTGTCTCTGCTTCCCCTAAATGCACGCTTTGGGACCCCAGGCCTCCAATCTATGTGAAAGCGTCTGTAAGCAAGCGCCCCCTTTACGTTCCTGAGACCTCTGCTGGTCTTTGCCCTTTGAGGCAACAACTCTCCTGCCCACACCCTTCAGAGATTTTCGGCTTCTTTTTCTTTTCTGTTTTTGAAACTTTCCAGATTTACAATCTAACATTTTCTGTGGAATGGTGCTGCACTGCCCAGCAAACTTTACGGACAAGGGAACTCTCTGAAGGTGATTATATAGTGCCTTGGGTTCCTATGCCAATGCAAAGGAGAGAAATAATGATTTTGGCATGCTGGAACTAGGCAGATAAATCACGAAACACTTCTGATGATTATCTTCAGATGACTCTACAGCACCACATAATCACATCACCTTCAGTGCAGTCATGCTCCCGGAGGCAGTGAAAACCTGGTATAATTTTTAAATGAGGGAAAAGAGACTTTCTGGGAGAACCGATTATGAGGTTCTACATATAACCTCCTCTTGGGGTACAGGAAACAAGGATGTGGGTGAAGGGAGACATCAGACGGTGTAAGATATGACAACATAATAGCAATTTATAAATGATCATTTATAAATGATTCATGAGGGAGGGGGAAGTAGGGAGGGAGAGAAAAATGAGGAGCTGATACCAAGGGCTTAAGTCGAAAGCAAATGTTTTGAGAATGATGATGGCAACAAATGTACCAATGTGCTTGACATACAGTGAAGATATGTATGGATTATGATAAGAGTTATATTAGCCCCCAATAAAATGATTTTTAAAAAGACCTTTTTTTGCCAAACCGTTGCCTAGCACCCAAACATATGACATTCATAGAAATCACTTCTAGCAGAAGTCATAAGGTGAAGCTTTTCATTGAAAATGTTAAAAATACAAAATGTTTATTTACTGTCAAAGAGTGCAATGTACAAAAATTAACTCATGCTGTTACGATAAAATCCACCATGCTCAGGGTAAGGGCCCTATAGGCAAAGCAAGACTTTGTTAACCACCTGTTTATTTCTGAGTTTATGGAGTTGCCCTGAGAAAACACAGTGCTTTGGGTTACTCTACAGGTGGTTGTTAGTTCTTTCCCTCCACCAGAAGTATTTTGTAGTGAATTCCTTTTTTCAGTCTTTGAAACACAAGATTTGGCCCAGAGGAGACAAAGAAGCTTCTAAAAGTTTGTGGGAAAATAGAATTAAAAGGTAATAGAGGGGAGGGGGAAGATAATGGAGGGAAGGAAGGAAGAACTGATTGTGATGACACATAACAACCCCCACCCCCTGCAGGAGGGGCCATGAGGGTGCGAGGGCATGGGAGATAGAAGCTGACACCAAGGGCTCAATAGAAAATAAATGTCTAGAAAATAATGACAGCAACATATGTGCAAATGTATTTGATACAATTGATGTATGGATTGTTATAAGAGCTATAATAGCCCTCAATAAAATATTTTAAAAGAAATCAAGCTAAAATTCAAAAAAGATCATGGATTATGAGCTCATGTACACATGGGCATGTTACTCTTTATTGTGGGTTTGTTTTTAAAAGAACAGTCTCCAATACTAGTAAACTACAAACTGTCTTATCCACTCCTCTTTTGAGATCTCTTTAACCTTTTTTTTCCACAATCAATTTAGGATTTTTTTCTTTTTTCAATATAAAGTGTGAACAAAATAGAAATCTTAATTATAAACAAACCAAACCAGCAACAAATAACACTTTCTATTTTTCTATTTACATTAATCTAGCCTGATATAAGAAATATATTTTAATGCCAGTGTTTATGTCCATATCTACATCTACATTTACATATGCAAATAAATGTATATTTATATCAATTGCATTAATAAACTCAGATACAACCCCAAAGAAATGGAAACCCAAGTTTTGCAAACTTCATGGTTATTCTATGATATTTTGGCCTCACCGCTTCTACAATTTTTTAATAATTTTATTGGGGCCTTTTACAGCTACTACAACATTCAGTACATCATTTGTATCAAGCACATTTGCACACATGCTGCCACATACATTTCCAAACATTTTCCACTTGAGCCCTTGGTATAAACTTCTCTTTAACGTTTTTTTCCATCACATGGACATAGAAATTGGGTGTTTTCCACACTTGGGTCAAGATTGCCCTGCTAATTTGAAGGGTCATATGCTGCCAGGGCTTTGAGGAAAAAAAATCCGTTCACTCACGTCACTGTCAGAATTTCCCTCAAAGCTCTGTCTGTGGCAAGTAACAAAAAAAAAATTAAAACAAACTTTATAAGTTCAACTCCAATCATACCTCATTCAAGAATGCTAGATACTCAAACCCACTTCTAATCCCTCATCTGGATTCCTGTGAGACTGACCATCAGAACAACCCAAGTGTGAGCTTAATTGCCTTTCCTGTGGATTCACTTGGCCTCCCCCAACAAACTCTGGAAACCTTGGAAATAGGAACCATGCTTTAGATTAACTGTGGTCAAGCCTATGGCCATACCACCATGAACATGCCCAATCTCATTGGATTGTGGTTTTAGATATGTAAGCAAATCAGAAACTTTTCTGAAAGTGTAAAAGGCACTTTTATGATTTCATATCTCCTGCTAACTAGGTCTAATACTGACATATAGCAGACAATCAATAAATAGATACAAAGTTGACTGATTTTTGCTTCTCAAAGTGAACACCAGTGAACACCTAGGCAAAAAACTGACTTTTAAGTCAATGTTTCTTATATAAGATAATGTATCATTCCAGAATTAGATGGGAAACTATTGCCAAATTCACTCATGGATAATTTGTGATAATTTAAATATGAATGGGGGATTTAATAGTCTGAGCTAGGAAAAGGCATGTGACTATGAGGAATTATAATAAGACTTATCCCCAGCTTCGTCTCCCCCAAAGATAAGCCAAACATTAGAGACTGTTTTCCAGCACATCATGGGAGATCAGATGCTTAGAGATCTCTTCCCTGAAGGCATTCAGCCATTAGACTACTGTGGTCCCACCACAGATGGGGCTCACTGCCAGAGGTTAAGGACAATGGGTCACTCCCCCTGAAAGCTTAGACTAAATCAAGTCTCCAGCTCAAAGGCAATCAAGGTTAGGCTGCCATCATGAATCCAGGGTCTGCCTATCTTATCATATGTATACCCCATATCCCTCTCCTTCCTACTGTGTGTATACCCCTAGGTCAGCCCCCTCTCGTTACTCTATTACCTACAGTACAACCCCTTCCTGTGATGTATGTCTCTAATGGTAGTGAGGGGCCATGTATGTTCCCAAAGATAGATAGCCTTGGTTAGCAATAAATATCTCTCCTCCTCCTCTCCTGCCCTCTTGGCTCATGCTTTGTGTGGACCTGGCTGTTGAGATCATGACCATCCAAGAGATGAGCATATTGCCATGAAATATGTCTGACTTCTTTATCTCTCTCTCTCACCACTTTCTATTCTCTATGCTTTTAATATAATCATTACATATATCAACTGTACAGTTGCGCTTACTAAACCTGTGGTTAATTGTGGGGGGCTAGCCTTCCCCTGCAGGACTGTTTTTGTAACTAGTCACTTTTAAAAAAAGATGCCTCTTCTGATTTGGTAATTCAAAGCTTGAATCCATCTACAGAACTCATCAGTAGCTCACCAAAGTTAAATATATGATAGAGAATGCAATGCACATACGATGTCTCTAGACTGTCTGCAGCCGACATCCAAATCTAAACTTCAGTAGGGATCGAATGGCTAAGTATGCTGGACCAGTCCACTCTGGTTAGATGATGCCCACATGGTACCAGGGCAAAGAGTTAAGGTGTGTGTGTCAGTGGGGTGGGGGATTCGATAGATCAATAAGTGTGATTGTTAGAGTTTATATAAACTTGGCTGGGCTAGGATTCTCCAATGATGTGATCTAGAAAAATATGATCAACTCCATGAAAGGCTTCTCTGTGAGCAGGTGAGCCCCTGTGGGAAGAAGAGGTCGGCTTACTCCCCCCTTAATCAGGTCACAGGACAATGCTATTGAAAGGAAGTTTCATTGGATGTGGCCAATCTTATGTATATTGGAAATATATAGGATGCTAACTCACTTCTTCTTGCTGGTCCAGATACTGGACCAATGACCCTGGCAGCTTATCAGTGGCCCGCCATATTGCCTGCCAGCCTTGGGTTCATTCTATTCTGGAGCCATAAGCCTGCCTCTCTGGTCTCGGATTCATTCACCTCTGCCTCCACCCGCCTGTGGTCTTCCTGCTCCTTGGCTCATTGAACCCAACAGCTATGCAAATGAGGAAAAATCTCCAATATAACATCAAACCCATGGACTTGAACCAAACTGGACATAACCGCTTCCACAACTGTGTGGGCCAATTTCTTGATATAAAATTCACATATCCCTAGAGATCCCACCCTAATACAATAAGATATAAAAATAAAATATCTAGTTGAAATAATTATATGCTGATAGTATTCTGAAAAAAGAGAATATAAGAAAGAGAAAAGAATCTTCAAGGTTGGATGTACATCAATCTTAAACTGACATAATTTTACTGTTCTTATCTAAAAAACATAGTGTCCATAGGTTTTCCTCTTTAATATAGATATTGTAAGTAATAAGTTCATATGGCATGAGATAAGGACTATATCATCTTTGTATTGGTCTAGAGCAGGGCTGGAACAACTTGACTAAGTTGTGACCACATGCTTGTGAAGAATGGAATGGTTGTCAGTAATTGAGGTGGTTAACCCTGAAGTAAGAGGACTCAATCTTGGGGGGCGGGGCTCCAACAAATTTTTTTCTGCAAATCATTATTTCATTAGAAATGTAGACATTAAATAAGTGAATATACTAATAAATATTGACCAATGCAATATTCTTGATCTCATTCCTTATTAACTATTGCGTATTCATTCAGTACACTGTGACTACCTCTAAAAAGATGGAATTGACGCCTAATAAAAAGATACGAAGTGCGTTAAAATAAGAAGTAAAGGAGAAATCCACATTGAAGTGAGAGAGGTGATTAGGGCAGAAAAACTGTCAACCGAGGCAAACAGAGACATCATTGAGCCAATAAAAATAAAATAATATTAGTTTATTAGGATGAACAAATTTGGATAGCTATTAAAACATGTTGGCAAAAGAAAATAAATTTATTTGAGTGCCCATCAGTCTACAAAATATGTTAGCCTGGTTGAACAGGAATGTAGCATGTTCTTTTTCCAAAAAGCATATGTCCATAATCATATATTCATAAGACTCGGCACAAGTATTAAGTAGTTAAATTGCATTTTCCTAGCTAGAAACATATCTACTGTGCTCTGATTTTATAATTGTCTCTTCCCCTCCTCCACCCTTCCCACCTTGAAGAAGGAATGGGTCAGAGACCAGAAGAGGACTTATATGTCCACCAGACTCGTTATATTTCAGCCTTTGGCTGTGGTGAATACCCCACAACACTGGAAAGATTCAGCTCTGTCAAAAAAGAAAGGACTCTGTTTTATTCCTGTTCTCAATTTCCAGTACAGGGTTTTTGAATTTCCCATCCATTTCACAGGTCTGCTCAGATCTGCTTGACAAGACGGTGGTCAATAATATGTGACCAACACAACCTCATCCAATGCTATCCAGAGATGTAGAAAAACAGACAGAAAAGATGGGCCAAATGTGTCATCATTGTGGCATAGCACTCAAGGAAAAGGGCAGAAGTAGTGTCCACACTTCTTTGCAAACATTTCCCAATGAGCTGTCTAAATTACTTGTTTTGCTGGATGTCATTTTACCAAAGGTTGCTTAAAAGGAGCTGCCAGCATTGGGTCTGATGACATCTGTTGTAACAAGATTTAGCCCGTAGAGAGTTGTGAAACCTGGATCTGTTATAGAAATTATATTTGGCTCCTTGAGTAGTTTCATGAGACTCTCCTATGAGCCAGACTGAGCATTAAATGATAGGGCAGGTTCTGGAATGTGGCCAGGGTACCAGCATTAAAAGGATCTGTATCCCAAACTGAAAGCTCTATAATGGACATATATGGGAGACTGTAGCTATGAGCCAGTGAATCTGACTCCTAGAACCACCAGAGGACAGAGGAAACCTGCTCAAGGGAGTTTCCTAGGCTGTATCGTTATAAGACACCACCAGGTCTTTTCTGTTCTGGTTGGGTTCCAACCTGCCACCGTTTTGGCTAGAAGCTGAGCACTAAATCATTGTGCCACCAGGACTCATATAGTGAACTGGCAACAGTCAAATCTGCCAAGCACCTCCCTCATTTTCCCCCTTTCAGAAGATGAACTCGCAAGAGGCAGGGCTTGGGTAGGAAGAGCTGGATCTTTCTCATTAGGGTTTAGGCATGGCACACAGTAACGACCATGACGAACATTCACAGGGCAGCTGCTCTGTGTCTTGTGCCAAGCCCTCAACTTGGACTATCTCCTTTCATTGTCACTACAAACCAATTGAGGTGAGTACCATTTTAACCCCCTTTGCCATCCCCTGCCATGATTCTCCTCTCTCCCTATAGTCATGGCCCACCTCCAAAAGGCAGGCTATTTCCCTACCCAGTCCATCTAGACTTGCCTGATGACTTGATTTGGCCAACAGACAGCAGCCATGATCTGAGTCTGAGCCTTAGCAGGCCTGGCATGCTTCTGCCTACTCTCTTACCCCTCTGCCATCACTAGGAGAACATGCCCAGGCAAGCTGGCTAAAGGATTTGAGACATGTGGAGTCAAGCCAAGTCAGCACAGACAATTCTGCCAAACCCATCCTAGATCAGCCGACCCCAGACTTTTGAGGAAGCCCAGCCAAAATAAGCAGCGCTGCCCAGGTGACTACCAACTGACTCCAGAAATGCCCTCCATGAGTGCTTATTGCTGAATGCCAGGAGAGGTTTGTGATTGTTACGCAGCACTACTGCGGCAGTAGGCAACTACTGCATCATTTATAGACGGGAAAACCGTGGTTCAAGGAAGTTAATGCACTTGCACACAATGGTAAGAATAGAGCTGAGCTGTGAGACACCAATGTGACTCTGCAGGAAAACAGGATGTAATTGCAATACAAAGTCAGTATTTTATTCTCAAAGAACCCTTTTGATCCCGAATCATGTTGGTTTGCCTGGATTCAGACAGATCTTCAGCAAACCTCCAGAGGAAATTATCTTGATCATGATAACATACCATTTACTAGACAAACTGAAACAAGGGACACTTGGTAGCCAGAGAGAAGAGCCTCCTTTTGTCTGCATGACGTGTGTCAAAAGGACCTTGATCATACATTGATCACAACAATCTTACTAAGACTAACCCTGGTGAGCAGCAGCCATCTGCAAGTCTTCAGTATAAGGATATTGCTATCTATATTGCATGTGACTGACTTTCATATGACTTCTGCCACCAACATTATGGCTACATGGCATTTATTCAACCATAGACAGAAATGGTTAGCAGGGGAATTGGATAACTTAAAGGATATTAATGGAAGTACATTAATTCAATTATCTTCACTCACTAATGAGTTGAACTCCGAGTGTTCAGAAGTTGCAAGTTCAAACTCCACCACTGCAATTGGACCCATGTGGGTAGTTAAGTCCTCAGCACCAGCTGCAACAGGATGGGGTGGGAGGAGTAACCTGTTTTTAGGACAAAAATTACTGCGGAAATTGCTCGCTCAGAGCATCCTGGAAAACTGGAAGGCACTGTAGGTCATTGACAGCATTATTTGGGAACATGAACAATGTCAATCATAAAAGAGGGGGAAATAATCACCAATGGGGATACAGGAGTAGTTAGAGGATTTTCTTACATAGTAAGAGAGGCTTTAATTATTCACTTAATAAAGTCAAAATCTGAAGTTTAATAAAAATGTTTTCCTCGCTAACTGGATTAACCCTCTGTGTATAGAATGTATTAATACATAACAGGAGACCAATGTTTTTAACTCTAATTTCATGGCTCATCCTATAACCAAGAAAATGCAAAAAAAAAAAAATTGAGAGAGCAGCAAAAAAAAAAAAAAAGCCAATTGGCAGAGTTGAGATCTATGAATAAAGATAAGGAGTTTGGGGACACAGTGTCTATAATGAAATAAATGAGAGATGGTTTAATATAGAAGAACTTAGCTCAGCCAAAATGTTCAAATGGGAACTCCAATTTAACTGAATTTGCTCGAAACTGTAGTTACAGCAGAAAAAAAACTTTTTTTGCATCAACACATTATAGAAAATTATTCTTTGGTACTGCATATTTTTGCATTTCTGCCTTCCTAAGTAAAGAACAGTCAAAAAAAGTCTCCTTTGACGAAAAACCTTACAGTGGCTGGGGTCACCATTCCAAACATCAAGTATATGATGCGTGAAGGATGCAGAAAAAACTGACCATGGTGGCCAATGTGTGCATGGAGGCAAATCCATGCCGGGAAAGGTGCTCTTAGAGTCAATCTCTTACAATCAGCTTGGTTCTCATAGTTTTTCTTCTGAAAATTATATGAACACAAAATGCAATTTCACTTTCTTAAATTTGAATTAGGTTTTCACTGTGTTTGTCTTTGAAAATTTAATAAACTGGTAGCAGAATGTATTCTCTTTCCTACCAGTTGATAGGAGAGCAAGAGAAATCATGGAACTTTTGTTTTTAATACAATGATTTTGGAATTTGAATATTAGAATATTCTTAATATTCTTAAGGCAATTAATCACATAATTTCCTGATAAGGGTGAATTCATTACAGGCTGAGCCACTAAGAAGTCTCAGGTCTCCTCAATCCACTTCTAAAATTGGTGATGACGCAAGGGTTTTCAGGAGTTTTTTAGAGAGAGGTAAGGGAGTGGAAAATTGGCTTAGAGATAGATCACTTGAGTTTGAGCCTCACTTAAACCATTTTCACACTGTGTAACCTTGGGGAAATTACTTAGCTTCTCTGGGCCTCAGTCCTCTCATCTGGAAATTTGTGACCATAACCATAGTTGTAGGGTTATTTTGAGCACGAAATATGTTAACCCTGAAAGCACTTAGAATAGTGGCAGGCCAAAACACAGTCTACAAAGACTGTTCTACAGCCTATTGTGATGAGGCACAAGTGAGGTCTTCAAAGGTTGTGAGCAGCCATTGATCTCTCTGCTCGTTGTATACAATTCCAAATC
Source organism: Nesogale talazaci (assembly GCA_004026705.1). Taxonomy (NCBI): domain Eukaryota; kingdom Metazoa; phylum Chordata; class Mammalia; order Afrosoricida; family Tenrecidae; genus Nesogale; species Nesogale talazaci. Next base: position 71,508 of record PVJH01006592.1, on the reverse strand, counting down.
TGGAGCAAAAATGAGTGGAGAAAATCAAAGACACATGGAAAATGATCAGTCCAAAGGATTAATAAACCATATGAATGCCAGCCTCCACAATCCAAAAAACTAGATGATACCCAGCTATCATTGCTGATCCCTCTGAAAAGGGGGAAATGAGGATCAAAACTCAAAATTCTCGAAAGCAGAGTAAGCTTACTGGTCTGACTGAGACTGGTGGAACCCTAGAGACAGTCGCTCTTGGTTACTCTTCATGCCTAGAACTGAACTTACTCCCATGGTTTCACTTTCAGGCAAATGAAAGGCAGATCTAGAATGTGAACACTAACAACAAGGGAGGTATGCCCTCGCTAACAATGATCAAAAGGGCAGCGTTTGCCACAAGCTAAAGTTCAGAAAGCAGGAAGAAATATGGAAGGAGAATTGGAAACTGTAAGCACAGGGAGGAGCTGGGAAGAGTGCTGGTCCATCATGGGGACTGCAATCAATGTCTCACACTAAATGTGCATGAAGTACAGGGGAGTGGAAATTTTGTTGACCAGAAAACTAATTCTTTAAACTGTCACACAAATTGTAATAAAATATTATAAAAGAATGGTTCAGAAAAAAATATATATATATATACATACATACACAGAGGGCATATAATTCAAGAAAAACTTGCTTCATTATTCTTATTATGTACCGAAGTACATATTGCTATGCACTTTAATTGTGATGACATCACTGAAGGGTTGGTGAGAGCAAAGATAAAAATGTGTTGAATTCTAAAATGTTATGAAAAGCTATATCTAAAAAAGCTATATATTACACAGAAAAAAAAGTGTCAGGGACCTAGTAAGACCTTAGTCAAAATTAGTTACTATTATTATTATCACCAGGTTTTTAAAACATCATCACCTGCCAGCACAGTCACACTAGGTCCATGGTGGAAATCCATCCCCTTCTGTGCCCTTGTCGGAATCTCTACTTGCTCTCCATTGGGTGAACATCTACCTAGGACCTCCTCGCGTGTTACAGATGTACTTTTAAAACTGAAAGGAGAAGAATTGCACCAAGCAGCGATTTTTGACATCTCACACACCCATATCTAATTCTCTATCCTGTCTTTTACAGCATGTGGATTAAGACTTGTAAAAGTCAGAGAGGAGGACCATCTCTTTATTGTGACAATACATCGTGGAATCTCTAGGACCATCCCACATCCCTATCCTCTATGAAGCTTTCCACAGAAGTTGAGCTCACTCGATGTACCTTTAAATTGTGCACAATCTTCATCTAAACCTTGGAAAGTGGAAGTGTGATACAATCATTGAAGGATTTATAAGAGCGAAGAATAGAAAGGTGTTGAGTTGTAATAGGTGATAAAGAGCTATATCTAAATAAAATTCATATGTAAAAAAGAAAAAGTTCAGTCAGGTCCTGGTGTTTGGTTCGGAAGATTGGCTAAGAATGGAGGCAGAGAAAGCAACAGTGAATGTAAAGTTACAAAATGGCCCACATTTAACATTTGGGAGATTTCGTATCAAATTTCAGATCTCTGACTTCTCTCGGGGAAAAAAAAATCCCCAAACCAGCAACCCTGGGCCTACATTCCTGCCATGGAAACAGTTGGTGGGAATTCACTCTCAGCCCAGTCCTGGAGAATGCATGCATTCCCTTTCCCCACTGCTGTGGCCCAGACACCGCGAGACCAAGAGTCATTTGCCATTTATCACAGCACTTACCCTAGTTTGTACCTACATGCAGCCAGCCTGACTCATGTATGTTATTTAACATTTTTGCTGGCTGGGAGAGAATTGGAGCTTGGGGCCCCTGGCTTTTGGCTTGACATGGTGCTATGCAAATTGAAGGCACTGAGCGACTTGACATTTCAGATCCATCGCCCTCAGCCCCTGAGCCAACACAAACCCACCCGAAGCTGCTTGCCTCTGAATCTGGAATCTATTTTCTCCTCTGAGCCTGGCCTTCCAAGGTGCCTGAAACATCCTCACCAAGTGCTTCCAGCTCCCAGGCCTTGGCTGCTGGTGGGTATTTGAGTTTTCCCCTCTGATATTAAAGTCCTCCAAGAAACCCAGTTAGTCAGGGACCAATAGCCCCACTCTCTAAGTTCTCACTACTAACTCCCTCTCACGAAGGGATGGAGTCTGCCAGATGGAACTTCAGGGATCCCCCTTCGATTGTTTCAACTGGCACACTCCAACATGGCAGCCACTGAGCTACATGTGGTGACTGAGCACTTGAGATGCAGCTAGGCCAAACTGACATGTGTTCTAAGTATAAAATACACATGGGATTTCAATGGTTTTGTACAAAATAAAGAAGAAAAACTGTCACATTAAAATGGTGTGTTCGTTATTTGCTGAAACGATAGCACCGGGTTAAGCAAAGTGTAGTATTCAAGTGGCTTTCAGCTGTTTCTTTTTCCTTTTTAAATACAGTTACTAGAACATCTTTTCAGTTACAGATGAGGGCAACACTCAAGTTCTATTGGACAGTGCAACTCCAAATCACAAAACAGCTGTCCATAAAGTTCTGCCTGGCCTGTCCCTCGAAGGCCTTTCTCCCCCATGGGAGAAAGCTGGGTTCCGTGAAAAGCAGGAAATGGGTATGCGCGCCCTTTCTCAGAGGCTTTCTATTCAAGGACTCTTCCATTCTACACACTAGTCTTCCCTTTCCTAATTACTTTGAATGCATTCCCTAGTTATGAGGGAGTGATGCACCACACACACATACTTGCACAAATGAAGTAATGTGAGGCACTAGCACGGAACACGATGTTCCCCAGGAAAAAGGAAGAACACTCTGGCAGATAAGTGGTTAAAGCTATTGTTGGTAAAAGGCAGTTATCTACCAGGCTAAATACAGAGAGGATTTTTAAAAGTTTGTGAGGAAAAAAAATCCATTTTCATTTTCCACAACCTTTTTGAACCCTTTCATATGCTCTTCTCTGCAAACGCAGCCTGAAAGGAAATGGCTCCTCCACTCTCACCCTCTAAATCACAGGGACCAGTGCCAACTAGGGAGCAGTTGAGCCAGCCCTGTAACTTTAAGTGTTTTGATATCATCTCTAGGAGTCCTGCTTGCATAGTGGTTACATATTGGGCTGCAAGGTCAGCAGTTCAAAACCACCAGTTGCTCCACAGGAGAAAGCCAGGGCTTCCTCCTCCTATAAACATTTATAGTCTCAGCAACTCACGGGGACCCTGTCCTATAGGGTCATTGTGACTCGATGGCAGCAAGTTTTGTTCAGATTGGTAATAGAGCCTTGAAAAGGAGGAATTGTGGGGAGGAATCCAAGTCCCAGTTTACAAAGGAAAACTAAACAGCTCACCAAAACAAGAAAGCCCGCAGGCCTTTGCACAGGATTTGGCACAGTCCATTTAAGCAAGATAAATCACGAACACTTTCAATGATATGAAAATTTAAACGGTTACTTGCACTAATGCAACCCATTTTGGCAAATGGGGCATGACTGTGCAAGTCAACTGCCTCTTTCTGAGTTTATGAATGACCAAAGTTGGGTTTTATTTTTATTTCATTTCTTTTTGGTGGACACTGTTTACAAACAAGTGGGTGTTGCTAAGCTCTTGCTCCTTAAAAGAAGTCCCTGGACCAATACCAGCAGCAGCACATGAGGGAGTCAACTATGAATGTTGGCCATAGGGTCTAGTCCATCACTCATAGCAAAACTCCAGGACAGAAAATAACTGTCTCATAGGGTTTTCAAGGTTGTAGTCTACAAGGAAATGGACTGTCTCATCTTTTCCCACAGGGCAGATGGTGAGTCCACATCACCAAACTTTCAGTTGGCAACCAAGCACTGAATCACTGGGCTACTAAAGCTCCCTGGGAGTCTGTCAGACATGAAAATCCCTTGGACCTACTCTACACCCAATCAGACTCTGCATATCTTTGTTTCTCTTTTATTAACCATTGAAATGTATTTATGAAATCCCATATTCTCTACTAGGCAACATTGTTGGCTTATTTTGAATATGCTTTTTTTTTCCTCTTTCCAAAACTATTTTATTGGGAGCTATTACAGATATCATTATTGCTCCATAGTTCAATCAACTCAAACAGTATTGTACAATCACTACCACAATCAGTTCCAACATATTCTCTTCCTTCTTGAACTCCAATATCAGCTCCCCTTTATACCATACCCCACCCCCACTCCCCACTGTACCCCCCAAGAACCTTTATCCTACTTGTTGTCTCTATAGATTCATCAATCCTGGGTTTCATATCCTCTTGGGATTCGCGTTTCTATAAATGTTTAAGAAGTACCTATGGTAGTTACATAATCTGATGTCAACTTGATACAATTAAGGGTGAAGGAATAGAGTTTAGCTTGTCAATCAGGTTATAGCCAATGAAGCCTCTGAGTGGATATGACCTTATTCCTGAGGACCCTGGGAACTCCTGTCTTCTTCCTTGGAGATGGGACACACACTTACTCTGTTTGACATTCCTGATGACAAGTCAGTTGGAGCTGAACTGATGAAGCCATAACTACAGAAACCACATAGAAACCCATGCCAGAGCTGAAATGTTCCCACCACCACTGGCTCCACAAGTCATTCACCCACTGGCCTGTGATCTTCCTGCATTCAGCATTATTACATGGCTGCAGGAGTGTAAAGAGGAATTTATGGACTAGTGCTGACTATCGGACTTATGGCCTTGATTTGGACAGGGCTGGAATGTCTTCTCAATATACAATTGCTCTTTTATATAAAACTTTTTCTTGGACACATGTGTGTCTATGAATTTGTTTCTCTAGTCTACACAGAATAACACAGTACCTGAAGTTTAGCCTTCTGGCCACACTCATCTCCTTAATAAACTTTTTGGGACCTAAACAATGGCCATGGTTCATTGGTGTTAGAGCCTTTGGAATGTGTCCCATTGGGGATCTTCTGTTTTTCTTCTTCTTTGGGCTGTAGCTCATAATACAGAATGTTTTTCTGGTAAATCAGTGCTTCCAGGTGGTTCTTGGATGAGAGCCCTGAAACAAGGCTATAAAAAGCCTGACTATTTCTCCCTTGGAAGTTTCCAACTTACATATTCCCTGAGGCAACTAGTTTTAGCCTAACTGAGGCAAATCATTCCATGTCAAATAGATGGACAAATATCACGCTGCCCTCATGTACCTCAAAATAAGGAGAGAGTGACGCCAAAATCAACTTTATTTTAGAATGTCACACCCTGGTGCATGAAAAATGGCCTTTCACATGAAGACTGAGAAAAACAATCCACATAGCTTTCGTATTAGTTAAAATTATTCTACTGCCAAAAACACCACCAAAAAAACAAAAACCTCCATTATTCCTTTTTCCATATTCTTCCCAGAGCTTATAAAGTGACCACTGTAATCATTTGACCAGTTGCCCGCCCCAACACACACACACACACACACACACACACACACACACACACACACACACCCTTTAATCCAACCAAGGAGTGAAAGAGATGCAATGAGGATAGAGAAGACATGAATCCCCAGAGGATTGATTTGCAACAAGGGAATTTTTAAAGTGTGATGTAAACTCTAAAACTTGACAGAAAGTTCTCCAAAGGACAAAAATATAGTTCCAAAATCAAACAAGGAAACATTAGTGGAAGTAAATAGATTTATGGTATCCCAGAGAAAATCCCGGTATATAATATAAATTATCTACTGTGTATAAATATAAAAAGAACAATCACTTGGTATTACCAACCATGTGAATTAACATGACTTGATAGATTTTATGCTTTTAAATTCAGTGTTTATTCACTACCTGCCTCCAAACCGCTCTCCTATTCACATCTGATGAACTACATAGATTGTAGTGAATGACCAAAGGCGTTGGCTTCATGCCATTTGTAAAATATAATTCATCACAAAGGAGAGCATGCACATCAAAAGAAATGAACTCATCAATTTTCTTGTTCAAAGTGGCTTACATCCTTCAATGCAGCTGAAGCACATGGAGGAAAACACTTAGTTCCAGTGACTAGTCTCTCAGGACTTTGAGCCTCACCTAGACTATTATTGCCTTGAGACACTGTAAGGATATTTCCACTTCCGCCTTCTTCCCGACTATTTCCCAACTTCTTCCTTCTCCTCTAGCCCTCAACAACTGCTCTCCCATCCTCACTCTCAATTGATGACCCTTCTATTTCATGAGAAAACTGAAAGACTTCAATCCACTACTGTGGCCTTATCCACCTGCCAACAGTTGCACCAACAAATGTTGCCTTTGTGATGTTGCCATGAATGAACCATGCACTGATTCAAAGCCAGTTCCCCTATGGATGAGGCACTAAGGAGCCCTCTTTTGGCCAGTTCAGAGACACCATTCCAGAAAAGCTCCTACAGCTTGTCATTTCTCTCATCTTAAACCCTCTCTTGACTCCAACTACCATCACGTTCCTCTTTTCTCTCTTATGGCAAAACTTATTAATCCTGAGGTGATGGGTTTGTGTGTATATGTTGACTGTTTCTAGTTGCCTCCTATTCTCTCTTAAATCCCTTCTAATCAAGCCTTTGTTCTCATTACTTCTCCCAAGTCATTCTCTACAACGTTGAAGAGTATCACATTACTTTATCTAATGATCAGTCCTCATCTCGCCTGACCTTTCAGTGGTATTTTGCACAAATGATCACTCCTTCCTCTTGATACACTTTCCTCGCATGGCTTCCAAGATTCCAAACTCTCTTGGTTTCCCCTCTGCCTGATGGTTCACTTCACTGTCTCTTTGCTGATGCCTCATAGACCCCATCTAATGCTATTGCTCTTAGTCCTTGTCCCCTTCCCAACACCACACTCAATTTCTTAGAGATCCTGCCCAGGTTTGCATATGTAGCTAATTCTTGGTGCTCTACCCCCAGTCCTGACCTCTCTCCTGAACTCAACACTCATCTATCTAACTGTCTCTTTGAGATTTTCCCTTCAAAATCTACTGACACTCTCATAATCAACACATGCAAAATCAAATGATTAATCTTCCCATAGTGTTCACTTTGCTGTTGAAAAGTATACCTCCATCTATTCATCCTTGAAAACCCTCTTACTCTGAAATCACTTGTCCATTCTGTCAGCAACTTATAATAGTTCCAGTCTTCAGAACATTCTCAGGATCCAACCATTTCTCACAACTTCTGTTACCACCTGGTCCAAACCACCATCATCTCTCGCTGGTTCCTCCAATAGTTTTCTGAGGGATCTCCTATATTTACCCTTGATCCTCTACAACAATGGTTCTAGACCTTCCCAATGCTGCGACCCTTTAATACAGTTCCTCATGTTGTGGTGATCCCTCAACCATAAAATTAATTTTGTTGCTATTCCATAACTGTCATTTGTTAGTGTCATGAGTCAGGCAACCCCTGTGAAAGGGTTATTCCAAAGGGGTCATGATCCACAGGTTGAGAACCACTGCTGTACATACTTTCTCTACACTGCATCCAGAGAAATCCTTTCAACATAAATCAGATCATGTCAGCAACTTCTCATTTCAACACCCAAACCTAACACTGAAACGATAGCCTAGTAGGCCTTACAAAAATCCCACCCAGTATCACTCTAACTCTGGGATAGGGAACAGCCAGCCTAAGGCCTGATAAAGCCCATGAAATCACTGCCAGCTGACATCACATGCCTCACAAAGGGAAGCAATTCCAGCCATCACATTAGGGGTGAGTTTGACCAATAATGCTTGCAAACAAGGTCATAATGATCTAAATGGCCCTTGGCAGAAAATGGGACCCCATCCCTGCCACCTCACTGCCTCTCCCCCTTGCACATTTGCTCCCACCAGAGCCTCCACTGTGATTCCAAGACCACTCAGGCACATCCTTGCTTTAGGGTCCTTAGGCCTGGAACATTCTTCTTTCAGATGTTGATCGTGTCTATTGTTCTCACCTCCTTCAAATCTTTGCCAAATGTCATCTTCACAGTGAGGCTTCTTCTACCCCTCCTGTTCAATCCTCCATATCCCTCCAACACTCACAATTGCCCTTGACCCTGATCTCCCCGTTTCTTTCTTTTCTTTTTTCTTTTGCACTGTTCTTATCATCTTCAAATACATGTTAATTTATGGTTTACATTAGTTTTATATTGACTTCTCCATCCCCAATGCATTACGTGTTGGGCTAAGAACCACACGGTCAGCAGTTCCACTCCACCAGCTGCTTGGCTGGTAAAAGATGAGGTTGTCTATGCTCATAATGATTAACAAAAGTCCAAAGGAGCAGTTCTACACTGTCCTAGCGGGTTGCTAGGAGTTGAAATCATCTCCATGGCACTAATTTTGGGTTTGGATTTTGGAAGCCTCCATCAGAACATAAACTGAAAGACAGAAAGAGATCTTTGTTGTGTTTTCTACAGCATCTTGGGTGCTTATAAAAGTGCTTGGCATACAATCCTGAGCCAAAGCCATGGCCATCAAGTTGATTTCAAGTGAGGCTAAGTAGGGTGTTCAAGACTGTAAATCTTTACAGTAGCAGAGAGACTTGTCTTTTTCCCATGGATAGATTTGAACAACCAACCTCACAGCTAGAACCCCAATGCCTAACTCACAGCACCACCAGAGATCCATATCCCACATTATACCTGTTCAACAGTGATCTATTGAATACATGAGGCTTTCACTAGTTGTTGTTGCTAATGGAAACATTGGTTCCATTATGTCAATGAAAAATAAGTATGTGCATGTTATTCACATTTTTCCATTTTCATATTTAGACACGTCCAAATTCAAAGGAGTTTGGTGGTGGTGCTGGTGGTGGTTTGTGATTTTAAAAAAAGTAGCCATTGAGCATTTGGGTACAGTTAAATGTCACCCCTTCGAAGTTTGGGGAAGACAGGATGATAGAAGAAGAGAAAGCAAACTTGCATTTAATTTAGAGCCAGTTAGTCATTGTTTCATACATTACAAGTGCCTTCATCTCCAGCTTCCTAGTATCTAAAACAAAGAGACAAAGAGGTGTGAGAGAAAACTTCTACCTTTCATCATCACGAGTTCAGCTACCCAGTCATCACATGATTTAGGGCTCTCTCTTTCCCTAAGCATGCCCTTCATACATTGAGCTTCTGCCAGATCAATTCTCACTTTATGTGGCATTGTTTCATGTTCATGTTCTCATTTCTAGATTATTCCATTTCTCACGACTACTTTCTACAACTTGTGAATGGTTAGGTATTGCGCTAATCATTGTACTGCCGGGATTTCTCTTGGAACCAACACTGCTATCTTGACTCAGCCCTTGGGCCAACTGATGTGACTGGAGAGCATGACTTACCATCTCCTTCTTGTCTTCCTGAAAGTGCACATCCACGAACATTTTCCCAACAACATAAGGGAGGGCACTTTCGATGAAGTTGACACATTTGTCCCACTGAGGCAACAAAGTTGTAGTCCCCTGGATTACCTGTGGGAGATCATGAATTCAGATTGAGCCTCACTTGGGAGCGAACCCAGGACAAAAGAAAACTCAAACCATTGTGTTGAAAACAACACAATCTGCAAAAGCTTGTCGAGCTCCACCCATGTACCTGGTCAGATCAGACAGTCGGAGAAAAAGAGTTTCACAGTGAAAAATTATGTGAGTCTCACTTTCCTCTACGATGGTCCATGAAACAATGTAGGTAGTGAGGGAATCTAGGTCTATGAGGATGCTGCCCAAGTGCCCAGGGAGTATTGAATACTGAGAACAATATTTCTAACAGGAAAGGTCTAGAATCAATGGACATGATGACAGGCCCTGCTCATAGGGGCTTTCATTTCTCTGGGAAGGATGCTCCCAAGGTAGACCAGGTAGGCTGGTATGCACACCCCAGGGAACATATTTACAAGGTGCTTTAATGAAGGACACACTGGCAACCCAGTAAAAGACAGGTGCAAGTACTTTTCCTATATGTCCCTTTATACCATTTGTAAATATGTGAAGAGGTCCCCCCCAAACAGGACTTGGAAGGCTCTTGTGGATGAAATGAGAGAATCAAATGTAATTTAAGTTGCCCTTGGAAGCAGGAGATTGGGGGGGGGGGTTTACTGGTGAGAGGGATGCACAGTTAGCGACAGAGGTTATTTGGGCAGAGCAAATGGGATTTACACTGAAGTTCATCTATTCTTCCTCTACTTTCTGATAGCAGCACCCCTCTCAAGGCTAAGAAATGAATCTATTTTTAAAAGCTCCAGAGAAAGAGATCCCACAACCTTCTTTGGCAATCCAATATTATATTTAGCACTTCACACTCAAGAAATTTCCCCTCATACCTCACCTCAATTTTTCACACACTACTTCTTACACCTCTCTCGTTCTTATTCTTTTCACAGTGGGGGAGGAAAGCAGCTGGGTACCAGTTTTCATGCAATCCATAGGAGTTAAAAATACACACACACGTACAGAGGATCTACTTTTTCTCAGTTTAACCCTTTTACTTAACCTAAATATAGGTAGCGGGTATGCGTTTTGTTTTTGTTTTTGTATTTTTTGCTATTCTCTATAAAGCTTAATAGTGTAGTAACTTTATAAGGCTAACATATATACCGAATGACTGAGGCCTGAAGAGTTATGGCCCACGGAGAATCTCTCTGACACATCTGTCCCATAGCTAATAAGATTCGGCATTCGATTAATTTTAAATAGAAAGAAAACTTAAATAAACTTGAAATGCCACTCCAAAAAAAGTCACAAAAACCTGAAGCCCTCTAGTGGTGGTCATTAGAGAGTTATTCAGACAAAAGCCTCAAAGACCAAAAGCCTCAAAGTAATATCTGTGTACATTAAGAGAGAATGACAAATGGGAAGGGAAACAAAGATCAGAAGATCCAGGTGAGGGGGTGAAAAGAGCACTTTGGGTAGTTGAGCCAGGCTTCAGAAGAGACTAAATTTAGGCTTATTTAGCCTAACAGAATTAGAAGCGACTCTGAAATTGAAGATCTAGGCAGAGTTAAAGACAACACTCTGTCCCAGTAGTCAAGATGGAACTACCATCTGTTGTGCACGTGCTTTGCGTATTTAAAATACTGAAAATAAAAAGACATTACAAGTACATCACTTAAAAAAAAACTTTAACTATAACCTCAGTGGCCCAGGTATGAATGCTGAAAAGAAATATCAAGAAAGGGAGAGTTTAAAAGCGATATAATGGTACCAAGTACCATCCTAAGTACCTTCATATCGTACCATCTGATTAGAATCTGCATGGACATCACTGCATGTAAACTGCAGCTCAAATTCTTTAAATTAATTTTTAAGTAGAGCTTGAACTGCAAAATTTCTTTGCTCCAATCCCTAAAGATTTTTTTCCCTTGGATCAGTTAATAGATCGTTCTGGCAAGTCAAATTTATCTAGCAATGAAACCTTGTCACACCCTTGAACTTACCCTTGAGAACTCCAGCCACCTATATTGAAAGCGCCTGCTGAGGTTTGGAATTCTGGAATAAACCATCCTCCACACTAAATAGTTGGCAATGGTCCTGTTAACAGAGAGAGAGATTGAAAGAGAGAGAGATGAGCATTTATTGTATTTTAGGTCGATATGTGATGCTCTACAGAGCACCTTGGGGAAAACTGTTGGCAATACTCCACAGCAGAACTTCTTGCTCATGTAAAAATGCAGAACTTTCACTTGAGGAAGTGATATAATGTCAATAAGCTCAACCCAAAGTGCCCAACACTGGTTTGCTTTTCACCACCTAATACAGACCGAGGAAATGCAGACTCTAGCCCTCGGCTGCAGAGTAAACATTATGCTTTCCCTCTAAGGGCCCAGGATCTGCCAGTGCTCAGCTTTCCGTGTCTAAAAACTGTCAATGTCTCCTAAACATTCGGTGACTTCATACAACGCAGATGTGCCCTTTGCCTCTCGAAGCAAACAGCAATCTACCAGCCTATACCAGTTACACAGATTGGCACCAAGCCTCTAGAGGACTTCATAGATGCCCTTGTGCGTGTCACCAAGGTGCTCGGATTTCACTTCCCTGTGTCATACAACGAGGATGGACACTGCCTCCTGGGGTTATTGTGAAGTCAAACAAGTCATTAAGGTTTGCCAGAGAGCAGATTCTAGGATATGTACTTTTATGAGGGGGTAATTATTTATGAACAACCCCAGGCACACATATAATGCTCATAGTAGGTATTATAAAAAAATCTTCAAGTGTTGCCTTTCCTATAAGCAAGGGCATGCCTTGACCTCAGAAGTATGTGTGGTCTAAGTTTATTTCTGGCTCAATCATGATTATGACTTTTTAATGGCTCATCCCCTCCCCAGCTTTGCTATCACCATAGTGACTCATAACACACATTCCAGAAAAGGCTCTGGGGTCAGCCAGTCATGTGAGAGAAGTGTGGCATGGAGAAGCAAGCTGGCCCATGGAGAACAACCCCCACCCGCCTTTGCATGGTGCTCTAACCCAGTGCACATGCACTCCTCTCAAGTAACATGTTTCTCAACATATATACCCTATACATGCACATTGATGTTACTTACAGATATACTAATGGACGCATATACTGGGGCTAGTTGTAAAAACACACAGGAATAGAAAGATAAGGAAAGAAATAAATATTTTTTAAATCTTTAGTTGGTTCTTCAAGTATCATTAGTTCCACGTAGCACGAGGTTTATACAATAATGATAGTGCCTATAAATTCACATTTCATATAGTCTTCTAGGCTATTCCAACAGGTCAAGACTATATTCATGTGAAGCTGGTTAGATCATGATTGCCTTTACCGTATCATCTGGCTAACCAAAATGGCATAGTGGTGTAGGAAGGATGATTTTCTTGCTATTCACTTGTGCTTACCTTATTAATAACAACTTTTGTTTCTGGTTCTTTTCAAGCCTTTTATACCCCTTGTCCATATGGGAAGGATTAGTTGAAATCAGATAATATTATCCATAAACTTACAGGAACATGTAAATTTCTTGACAAAGTATCAAATGAAAACACACAAGTCAGGGTGATATAAACCCCATCCTGTATGCTATATGCATCAAATGACAGAACCATGTCTACCTACACATTAGAAAGCAATAAAACCTACCTATCTTTTAACTTTAAAAAATACATCAGCAGATTTTCAAAAATTGTCTTGGATCCAGTAGATGATAGAAAGGATGTATAACCCTTGGAAGACTACTGTCCTAACCAGCAATATGCAGCCATTGCTCATGCTCTGTTTAGACCACTATAATTACCTCCAAAAGAATGACTGAGAATCACAGTTTGACTGTAGTTTGAAACTTTCTAAACTCTCTACTCCTGAGTAGAACAAGAAGCAGTCCCTGAGCCCTTCCTACAGTCCAAGGGTTGTGCCTGATGCCAAGAGGAATGCAAAGCAATGGGAGCCTAGCCCCTCCAGTTGGAGACAAATAATTTCAGATTTGGGCTCCAGGCTTTTTCCTTTAAGGAGCACATTGCAGGTACATAAGGGACCCTTCCTTCATTCACTTGGCCAACCCATTCTTAATACCTACATTGTTGGTCCTAGAGAGATGGAGAGGTGAGAAAGATACTGTTATTGATTTCCAGTAACTTTCCATGGAGCATAGATGAAACAGGTGCATAAACCCTGATGTTGCAGACCAAACGGGAGGACATGCAAAGTTTGTCCCTGATACTTCACTGAAGGAGAGCACACCTCAGGCAGGGGAGGAAGGATAGGTTCTGGAGAAGGATGAAGCTTGGGCTGTGCCTAACCATGGGAAGGTTTTGATGTGTGCTCCCGGCAGTGAATTCTACCCAGGTTAACTCCTGTGAAAGACGCCGATGGGTGACATCAGGTAGACTCAGACAGCAGCCACAGGGATATATGGCCTAAGAAGCAAAGGTACGCATGCGCTTACTTGTGCTTACTCATACATTTGTCGCACAATGTCACCACATCCAGGATGGTGCATCTCCTGCTTATTGGTTAAATGACTCACTACAGAAGCTGTCAAATTCCAGTATCCAGACCCTGGTCCACCACCAGGCCTGTGTGGTCATCAGTCTTCAAACACTGTCTGTGGGGTGTGAGAGAGGTGCTGGACCCACAGGTCACCAGGCAGCCAAGATTCCTAATGAGTTCAAAAGAGAGTTTGTTGGATGGGCAGTGGTGAGCCCGACCGCAGCTAGAATGGGACCTGACGGTTGACCAGGAGGAAACTAGGGCACAAGTGATATGGAGGTTGGTGAAGGGCAGGCCTATCCAGTACCCCTAAACTTGTGTAAGGTAGGCACCTGACAATATCGGTCACCCTCCCAGCGCCATTCTAGAAGAGAGGGTTATAGTCACGTGACATCAAAGAAACCATGAGGTTGAGAACCAGGAAACAGCTCCTCAAAATCATGTAGTCAGCTGTCTGAAGTCCACCCAACACCCCCCCCCTAAAAAAAAAAAACAACCCCAAACCAGTTACGAGAGGCCTTCCAAAGGCTCATGGGAAAATCCAATTGGTTTTTAATTCTATTTTTCTAACAACTTTCTGAAGTCCCCTCCTGCATACGAATTTCTAGCATGGGACCCCACATTAAGGATTGTCTTTAAATCTCCCCAGTTAATTCCAATGTACAGCCAAGTGTGAGAACCGCTATGAAAAAGGGATGGCTATTCAGCCAGGGCCAGGTGATTGGGATTCAAAAGTCTAGGTGATGTCCTAGCCAGTCACACAGACCCGAACCCACCCTGACAACGGTGCCTCCTTGAAGTCTGAGAGTATATATTGCCTTCTCTGTAAAGCATGACTCAGACTCGGCACACCTTGCAAGACCTGGGAAAGTCAGAAGGTGGAACGAGGGGGAAGCTCAAGCCTCGAGACAATACTGCTGACGAGGTTCTCGGCATGGCATTAATATCCTGACAGGACGCTGTGGCTCGCTGCTCTGAGTGCAGTTATTACCGTGCCAGATACAGATCTGACCATAATGACAGAATCACTGCCGCCTAATGCTCAGAGATGTGTGTGTGTGTGTATATATAAAACAAAACAAAAATCAGACTTGGCAATAGTCCTTGAAAATAACACATAATCACTCTCTTTATCTCTCTCTCTCTCTTCTCCTCCACTCCCCAAACCCACTTCCTGAAAAGCATTTTCAGCAGTTCAGTAATTTCCCCAAAATATCAAGAAATAGCGAAAAGCAAAGTAACCCAGGAGAGAAGCCATCACTCAGAGGGCAGCATGAAATCATTTCTCAAGCCTCTGACCCAGAAGGGTTTTTTAAAAAGAAATATTTGCTGCCCCGTTCTCAGTTAGTACCAGCTTATATTTGGTTTGCAATGATCACTCTAGGAGAAACCAGGAGAACATGTCTATGGCCGATGCCACACAAATGACAATCAAATGTGATTAGCAGTGTAAAAAAAATAAACGATTCTCACTGTAGTATACAAAAACCTGCCCACACATAGGGACCCCATAGGACAGCATAAAATTGCTCCCTGGGGTTTCCAAGTTTTATGGGAGCAGAGCACCTCACCTTTCCACCGCACCATGGTTCTTGGGTTCACACTGCTGACCTTGAGGTTATGAGCCCAACTGCAACCCATCATATACCACCAGGATTCCCTGTGCCTTGTAAACAAAGTATTATTATCCAGGGCTTAATACCAGCATGACTCCCAGCTAACACCATGCCTTTCCATCCCAGACATACTGAATCTAAATCTACTTTTTAACAAGGAGCCAAGTGACGCTGAAAGAGCCCCCAGGTAATTCATATGTTGACCTTAGTTTTTGTGTATACAAACACACATAACTGAAAATCTCCTGAAAGGACATGATTGCTGAAGACAAATGGGTGCATAAACAAATGTGGTGAAGAAAGCACATGGTGCCCGGCTATCAAAAGATATAGCATTGGGGGTCTTATAGGGTTAAAGGTAAACAAGTGACCATCTAGCAGAGAAGCAACAAGCTCACACAAAGAAGCACACCAGTCTGTGAAATCATGAGGTGTCAATGGGATGAGATAACAGGCATTGGAAGATCCAAAGCAAACAAAAAAAAAACATTATTGTTGAGAACAAAGGAGGTCAGAACAGAGACCCAAAATCTATCTGCAGACTACGGGACATCCCTTCACAGAAGAGTCACAGGGAAGGGATGAGCCAATCAGGGTGAAGTATACAGCTGATGAAGCATAATATCCATCTGGTTCCTTGAGGCTTCCTCACACTCCACCTCCACTATCATGACCCCAATCGTGCCTTTGACTTGTAAATGGGTACAGATGAGAGCTCACGACAAATGGTATCCAGGTCAGATAAACCCCTCAGGTACAAAAAGGGGAGTAGCGATACCAGGAGGGGAGGGGGAGGGGAGGAGGGGAGGGGGGAGGCAGCTGTCAGTGTAAGATATATAATTTACAATAAGTTATAATTTGATCAAGGGTTCATCTGAGTCGGAGGGTGGCAGAAGGATAAAAAGAGTTGCTGATACCAATGACTCAAATAGAAGGTAAATGTTTAGAAAATATTGATGGCAACATATGTGCACATATGCTTGGTACAATTGATTGCTGCGAATTGTTCAAAGAGCTGAAAGGACCCCTAATAAAATGATCTTAAATAAATAAATAAATCTCCCAGGAAGCTTGTGGAATCTGTAGACTCTGCTTCAGTATATCCAAGGTAAAAATACAAATTCTCAGCAGAGATTGAACCTGGAAGACCCAGTTCAAAGCCCTGCTTAGTATCACTGGTTTCCAAAAGAGATACAGTGCCCGAAGAACTCACAAAAGGACCTAAAACCCAACTTGTTTCTGGTAAATTGGTTGCTGAGCAGGATGAAGCTATGTGAAAGGGATTTGTTTTAGTCTTTATCTTAAAATGAAGTTTGAGATGGACATAATGTCTGCAAGGGACTTTTCTATCAATGTTTTCTCCTGCTCACATTTGCTGTGTTTACATTTGTTCAAGTTGCCAGTTTGACATGACCCAGATTAAAATCTCCCTCTAATCACAGTCTTTCCTGGTTTATTTTGTAATGAAAAGTCCTAGGAGTCTAAAGTATAATCATTACCATGTAGATGGTCCTCCCCGCCCCCGCCCCCCAATACAGGCAACCAAGGGCCAGTCTATTTCCTGGCTGCAAATTAAGCTTCTTTGGAAATCAAATTAATACAATGTCCAAAAGTACCTACCACCTCATCACTGAAGGTAACACATACACTAGATGAAATTAGCTCATCAGATATTAAAGAATGGCAAACTTCACCTTCAGAGTGAAATGATGACCAAAGCTTCAAATGTGCCTATAAACTCAATGAAGAAAGAGTAGGAAAACATTTGGGACATATTTTATGCTGTTTCAGAACTAGGGAGTACTTGCAAAGAAGTCTTCTACTGTACTGAGTCCATTCAAAACGTAATCATAACATTGAACTAGGACACCTGTTAAAATGCAAATTCTTACATCCTCTAATTCTTCAATGCTTTACACACATCCACTATCATGATCCAAATTCTACCTTACAAATCTGGCTAGACCAGAGGATGTACACTGGTACAGATAGGAACCGGAAATGCAAGGAATCCAGGACAGGTAATCCCTTCACGACCAGTGGTGAGAGTAGTGATACCTGGAGGTTGGAGGGAAGGTAGGGTAGAAAGGGGAACCAGTTATAAAGATCTACCTATAACCTCCTCTCTGGGTTATGGACAATGGGGAAGTGGGTGAAGGGAGACATCGGACTGTGTAAGATATGACAAAGAAATGATAATTTATAAATGATCAAGGGTTTATGTGGGAGGTGGAGCAGGGAAAGAGGGGAAAGTGAGGAGCTGATACCAAGGATTCAAGTAGAAAGCAAATGTTTTGAAAACGATGAGGGCAACAAATGTACAAATGTGCTTGACATACAATGATGGATTATGAATAGTGATAAGAGCTGTATGAGCCTCCAATAAAATGATTTTTAACAATTCAGATTCTTTCTGGTTGGCAGAAGGAGATAGATGACAGTGGGTGACCAAAGTAAGTTTATAAGATCTACACAAGAAATGAACCTGTGGTGATTTCCCTCTAACCATAACAGAGGGATGGGAAGAAACAGGTTACCAAACAGAATTCATTGCAGAGGTGACTAGAGAAAATCAAAGGGCTAAACCTGACTTGAATGCTTAAATCCTGTAGTTGATGCCTACCTCTAATGCACGATGGGCCTGATCTGGTTTTCAAAATTCTCTATATTTGTTTGTTTATTTGTTTGTTTGTTTTCTACTTGTTCATATTGGAGTTTCTCCAATGTGTTATGTCATTGGGAATAAACCCTCTTGCATGTTTATTATCTTTTTTCCTAGTGTTTCAGTAAATGAAACCCAGGAGTGATGAACTTATAGGGACAACAAGTAGAATAATGGGTCTTTTTTCAGGGGGCACTGTGGGGGGGTGGGAGGTAAAAGGGGGATGATGTCAAGGACTTCGAGACGGAAAGGAATGTTTTGAAAGAGATTGTGGTAGCAATTATACAGTACCATTTGATGCGATTGAACTATGGAATGAAATACTGTCTGTATTAGCTCCCAATAAAATGGTTTTGAAGGAAAAATAAAGATTCCTGGGCTTCAGTATAAATGTACCATATCACAATCTATGGGGGAGGAATGTGGGGAATCTATATTTTTAGCAAGCGCCCAATGTGAGGCTGCCGATATCACTAATACATGCAGCACTTTTTTGAAGACCTCTGGGTGATACATACAGTTAACATGATCTGCTGCTAACCAAAGGACGGCAGTTCCAATCCATTCAGGACTGGCAGTCCACTCTTGAAAAAAACTCGGGCCACTGGAAAATTGGGGGGAGCCCAGTTTTACACACTTGGCGGTCATCAAGGGGCAGAATGCACTCCGTGAAAACGGAAACACGTGCCCGGGGACACACACACCTGCCTCCAGACCCAAATGTTCATTTTGAACTATCTCAAAGAAAACCTACTTCTCTCTAAGTGGTGGATTTTCGAGTGAGCTACAGTTTCTTCTCTTCCTCTTCTGTGTGTTTACTTTTCTCATTGCTATCTTTAAAGGCACATATTGCTCTTATTACCAGAAGAGAATGCCTGGGAAGAGGAGTTCCTTTTCAAAGATGTCTCCGTGTCTCCATAGGCATGGGTAGGTGCTACCCTACACTGCAATGACAATATACGTACCTCCTGGCAACACAGTCTTGTCTGAGTCAAATAACAAAGTGTGCTTTTGATTCTGGGCCCAGCAATTAGCTTAGTAAATTGGCCTTGTCAACTAGTTGACTTTTCTGTGCTTCGCTATCTGGAGCTAGACATGAATGGCTCGAGAAACACACAAAATCCTCTTTCCCCGGCATTTTTAGGATTTCCTTTCTTTGTAATGCCACAGTAGCAGAGAAAACCATTCAAAACCGGACTTTCAAATGAGAAAACCCTGACAGTTCCTGAAGTTACTTCATTAGTGTAATTTTGCTACACTTCTACTGGCCTTACTCTGTGCAATGTAGATATTTTTGGCTTATTGCCACGAAGTGACTTTATTGGCTGAAAAGAAACTGGAGAAATAAAAAAGCAGCAGAAGACCACACAGTAGGAGAAAATGTTCATGTTGAAATCTTCTTTTAAGAGAGAAAATAACATCATTATATTACTCGTGTCCACAACTGATAAAAAAAAATGTAGCCCTTCCAAAAGAACAGGGTGCAGAAAAACCAGAAATGAGAGACAAGAATATTGTAAAAATGTATCTTCACCATAGTAAGTAAATTACACCAGAAAATCATTTGGGCCCAATTCATCACAAAAGCCTCCACACTTTTCCCTGTGAGTCCTTTGATGTAACCACAACGACAAAAAACATTGAAAGGACATGAAAAGGAGGACCCCTATAGTTTAGAAGAGAAAAATCTCAGTGCAAGTCACATGATAGTTCTTACTTCTTCCTCTCTGTGCCTAAGATCCTGAACAAATCCTTAAAGTACTGTGGAACTCGGACGACCACATCTTCAGAGGGGCTGATGTCCTTCAGGTGGGGGTAGAGCCTCGTATCAATGACCTTCTTGATGTAGCCCAGCCAGTCAAACTGCAGAGACAGAAAAGAGAGGGGGTGGACTTGTGTTAGGTAGTACTGAAGATAGAACTGTGTCCCCGGAAGGGTTACTGAAATCACTAGCCCCTGTTTCCTGTGAGGATGACTGGGCATGGAGATGCTGTCCATTACATCCACGTGAGGTAATATCGCACTCGGATGAATGCTAATCCAGCCTGAGCGATTGCCTTATGAAGAGAAAAGAGACAGCAGAGGGAAGATAGCCCGGTGAGGTTTCAATGATAAGGCAAGGGAGGCTTGGGGCTACCAAACAATGAGAAACAACCTTCCTAGGAGCGCCTGGACAGCACTATGGTGCGCATCTACGAGCCAAGAGATTGCTGCCTCAGTGCACCCTGAGGCACCCCAGAAGGGAGCCTGGCACTTGGCAGCTGGTGGAGCCGCTCTCGACACACATGGAGTGCCCTGGAGGTGGAATTGAATGCACAGAGGCTCACAATGAGAGGAGGCTGAAGAATTGAAAATGTCTCCTGAACCAAATCAGAGGGAATCTTCCCCTAGAGGAGGGTTCCTCAAACTACGGACTGCGGGCCGCATGTGGCCCACCGAGGACATTTATCCTGCCCGCTGGGTTTTTTGATTTTTTTTTTTTTGCCATCACTGTCTGTCCTGATTAGCAGCCAACTAATCCTGGACCCAAAGTGAATTTGTTCATAGCTTTGTTTTCTTTTGTAACTACAGTCTGACCCTCCAATGGTCTGTAGGACAGTGAACTGAGCCCCTGTTTAAAACGTTTGAGGACCCCTGCCCTAGAGCCCTAGAGCATGGCCTGATGGCTGGCCAGACTCAGACTCCTAGCCACCAGAGCACTGAGACGGACACTGTTTCTCCTTAGAAGCTGTTCGGGGGCTAGTGTTTTGGAAACAAAAGTGAAAAGACAGGCAACTAAAATCAGTTGGACACAACCTATCACTTGTGATTCCTGAACAAATAATTAGCTGGCAATGCAGCCTCTCAAATCGAGAAAAATAAACTCCTGATCATTGCCACCCTGTCCTGTTGCCTTAACCATCCGAGGATGGTGCATTCTAGCATCACCTATGTATGAATGGCACACACACTCACACTGTCATATGAACGCATCCCCTTTCTCCCCAGTTTCCCTCTGGGCCTCTCCCTCCCATCGGCCAGTGTTTTTCTTCCCCCCTTCTTACATTGGAACATGAGTTTGTCTACTTGCAGGCTCACCTGGATGTCCTCACATGCCTTCTCATCCTCCCCCTCACTCTCTCACTGGTTTACAGACACCTAGACAGACAAAGAGGCCCCAGGCCTGTAGGAGGTCTTCTTGCAAACAGGTTTCCTACACATTATAGAATACAAGCAGCTGTCTCCATTTTTCAGAGAATGACTATCTTACCTAAAACACTCGTTGGTGTTTTCGATATGCTACCTTAAAGGGATTTCCCATCTTTGCTTCCTGGCCTCTCTCCACCATTAAAATGAGGAGTCAGTAACTTAGACAGCCTCTCCTATAGGCAGAGTGGCCACGTGACCCAAATCTATTCAACAAGGAATACAAAGAGGTTTCGGAAATTTCATGGAGCTGATACCAAGGGCTCAAGTAGAAAGCAAACATTTTGAGAATCATGAGAGTAACAAATGTGCAAATATGCTTGACATACAGTGGATGTATGTATGAATTGAAATAAGAGTTGTACGAGCCCCCCCAAAAATGACTAACAATAAATAAATAAATAAATAGTGAAGTCACTGTTGAAAAGAGAAAGCATTCTTTTTTGTGCACACAAAAAATGGACATAATATGTAATGGTTAATGAAGTTGATGATAACCAAAAAGACAAGGAAGTTTTACCTGGAAGTAAAAAGTATGCGTATTATGAAGTGTAATCACTTGTAAAATTATCAGTGAAGATCAATTTTCTTAGACAGATGTTACCAACCTGGGGTATCATAGCACTCAGTGCAGAAATGTTCATTTTGTTGTACATGGCCTCACTGGTTCGATTTTCATGTGGAATCATTATCTGACAGAAAGAGACCTTGGTTATTATTTCAATTAGACCAGTTTTTACTATGTGACTACTTTTTACAACTGCTAAAATATCTGTATAGCATTATAAAGGCTTTTAAGGCTTTGATATGGTATTCAACTAGGGGAAAGACTTTACTTGTAGGCAGGATTAGGATTAAAGAAGATAGATAATAGATATATCTATCAAAAGTGTATATATATATATATAATGGAACCTCCACCCCAGTACAAAAAGAACTATCTGGAGTTCTGGATAGTGGATAGGCCAAACCTATTGTAGGGCAGGTCTTGACAGTCAAACTGGAGTTGCATCACTGAGGCAAAGTTCCAACTTTGACCTATGGTCTACAGCCAATGCCCTCGATGTTTCATGAACCACAGTACCTTTCCTGCAACCTTGAAGTCAATCAAACCATCACCAAAGATCAGTTGACCACCAGGATACAACAGCTACTCGTGGTAATTTTGTTAACAGTCCCATCCTCTTTTTCCCTCACCCTGCCTGGTTGGTTTTTTGGTTGGTTTGCTTGGTGGGTTTTGTTTGGTTGGACTTGAAATCCAGTGTACCTGACTGCTGGGATATGGATTCACTGGTTACCTATATACTCTTTTCAAAATCCACATCCTCAACTCTGACTTTTCCCTCTGTTTCCAATACCAACATTCAGACTCTTGTCACTTTGTCAGGACCAAATCGAAGGTCCTAGCTTCCATGACATTCAACCTAATCTACAAATAGTAGCACCGATCATCTTTTCCAAGGGCCACCTTAATCATATCCATTCAACTCCCAATACATGGTTTTATCTTATGAATTTCCCTCATCTGAAGCCCTTATCTGAAACTCGTGACCTTCACCTTTTCATCTCACACATTATTCTCCTACCCTTCTTTTTAACCCCTATGTCCCCCTTACCATCCCCATGGTTTAAACCAGAATTCAAGACCTTTCTTAAGGTTCATTTTCTCTAGCAAACTTTCCAAGGGCATGCAATCTGGCCCCAAGCACAAGGGTCACACCATCAGTAAGTCCTAGTTTGCAGGCCCCCATCTCTGGGGTGAGGCTAGATCTCCTGCACACTTCCATGGCTGTATTGACAGAGATATATCTGTGCCACGTCTGTCTGCCCTGCCTGCTGATTCCCAGAAGTCTCTCTACTAGTAAGTCTCCTGTTGATCCGAAATGTCCAAGTGATTCGGAGTGCAAGGGATTTGATGAACTGGATTTAAGGGTTTCCAAATCCACATGAGACAAAGTCACAGAGGACTGGGTGGTGGGCACCTGGCCGTTTTCTAAACCCTTTCATGAACTCCCAGGCCTGACCTACCTTCACTCAGCACAGACATGATCACACATTCCTGAAAGACAGCTCCCTCACTCTCTATGAATCATTGCTGTGCATCAGAATCACACTCCTCCCTCTTAGGCTCAAAGCTTCAGCTGGGAGCCCTTTGGCCTCCGAGCCGTCTCGGCTCTCTGCCAGCCCACCCCCGGCCCCACCTAGGATTTGTCACTTCATTTAGCCTCTTGAAAATTCTCATCTGTTTTAAGTTCCCTTAGTGGTCCCAGGCCCTGACTCAGGGTCAGACCTTCCTCACTTTGAGAGCTTCAGTCCAAATGATCACTCTGGGCCTCCTCTTTGCCAGGCAAGGGAATCTAGAAGTATTGCTCTTTGACTACAAAACATCTGCAGCAACACTGGCAGGAGAGCCTGGGAGGCGCCCATCCTCATATGGTCTTCAAAGGTGACATGCAGGAGGAAACTGTTTGCACTGCAAGCGGGAGTTTGGGCAGAGGGATGGCGGTGTATCCGGCAGAAGAGAGAGGGAGATTGATGCCTGCTGACCTGTGCACTCCCACCCCAACCCTGTCCACAACTTTGCCAAATACAAAAGCAATAAAGACTTGGACTCTTACTTCAGCATTTCTACCTACCCCCGTTACAAAATACTACCAGCCCATATGTAAACGTTTCCCCCACAAGGGGATTTCATTGGATTTGTTCCCCCGGTCATGGAAATGTGTGGGGGTTCTATACTCTTTGGTTTTCCTAAAAGAAGCCATCTATAAACAAAGCCACCCATTTAGGATTCCCCAGTCCTCTCTGTCGGTTTATGTTTATAGCTTTTTGTCTCTACCACAAGCCTGAAAATATATCAGATGAGTTACATGGACATATTTATAACACAGTGACATTCATTCAAGTGGGGCAAGGGGGAGGGCTGAGCCCTGGTGGTGTAGTGGTTGTGCGCAGGACTGCAGCCCACTGGGTTGGAAATTCAAATCCAGTAGCAAGGCTGGGCCTCCTACTCCCACCACCAGAGGTCAGTGAAGCCCCCAAAACAAAAAGTGGGGCAAGGGGGGAAATGAGAATCCAGGGTAAGCACGACATAGTACCAGAAAGGCAGCTCAAAGTGCTTACGAGAGTCCCCTATTCCGTTTCAACAGCAGATTCTGTATCCAATACTGGGGTGGGGGGACTTCCCTGAGGCCAGATGCTAACTCAGACATATCCTAAGTGATGATTATATAAAAAATAAATTGGATTAAAAGTAACCTTTCATTCAAGCCAAACCCATTAGGGTGTGTCAACCTTCTGTACTTGTATTTGCGCTATGTGAGGATGTCTCCAGAAAGACAGAGGACCTCCAACCAGGGAGGAAAGGGAAAGACCTCTTCTTTCTGTCCTGATGCTTCTTCCTCTTGCTGCCCAGAGGCGATGCTATTAGTCTTACCTTGGACCCTAAGGACAATGCCACAGAATGCCATTATTTGGTTGTGACTATATTTTCATTCAGGATATACTGCCTCTAACATAAAGAAGTAGAAATAAATACTTTAGATTAAGACTTACCTCGGCTATTTTAATTTCCAGTCTAAGCACTGACTTCATGTCATGTTCTGCTCGGGAGCTATTTGCTCCTAAGAGCACAGCGGTATCCACCATGAACTTGTAAAGGGCATCCCGATACTGGAAAAGATAAAGTGGCCATGACAACAGCCTATTAGAAAGTATGTTTTAAAGCCACGGAAGTAGCAGACATAGCAGGCAGAAATCAAAGTGCTTCACTTTTGTGCTGTAACCAAAGTATGCTAACCGGCCTGATGCAGTGCAAACCACCAACCTACTGCTTCCGGAGGAAGATGAGTGAGGGTTACTTGAGTACCATTCTCAGGAGAGACAGAGAAGGCATCGCAAATCAAAAGAACTAGTTTTCTCTCCGCCAGTGCTATGGCAGCTACACGCACGATCTCTCCGGGAGAGAACATTAAAGGTCAGAAGTCCTCTTTCCAAGGAAAGTGAGGCTTTAATAAATAAAATGCTGAGAAAGCTCTAGACTTTTTGGAAGCAGGAGCCGTGATCCATGAAGAACACGAGAATAGGGATTTATTCTCATCCAGCTCAATGGATCCTCTTTCATCCTAAGAGGTGAAAGACCAAGGATTGCACTCCGGGGTCTTTTCTGGTTGTTTTTTGTTTTGTTTTGTTTTGTTTTGTTTTTGTGCAACATTTATAAACGCCTCCTCCCTAGCTCAGGGAGAGAGAAAGGAGACAGGAGAGGGGTGAGGAAGGGAAAGTTAGCAACTAGCCAATTCAGAATTTACTCCCTGCAGGCTCATGAACCAATGATTAGGTTATATCATTTGACAAATCTTAGGGGTATCTCTTGGGGGGAGGGTCACCTTTGATTTCAGACATAGTTGCAAAAATACAATACACCAGACATTAAATGAGCTCACCTCACAGTTGTGCTACTGAAATAAGATTTCTTATCATAGACTATGACTCAGCAGGCCATTTGTACTGTGTTTATGACTTTAGGGCCAAGACAGGGCTCGGTATTCAAACAATGCAACACTTAAGAGAATCCCAGTGCTTCTAAGATCGGGCAGTGCTTCCTCGGGTCACTGTGAATCAGGACGGACTCTACAGCACATAAAAACTACATAGGTGTGGCACCTAAATGACAACAATAAAAATAAACCAATTGTTGCGGGCAAATCATTGTCAATGCATGGCAACGGCAGGTGTGCATGGGGAACCGCACTCCACAGGCTGCTTCCGGGATGTGACCTTTCAGAAGTCCATCACTAGACAGTTCTTCCAAGGCTCTCTGAGGGGCACTGGAAGACCAACCTTTCAGTTGGTAGTCCAATATTTAACCTCGGACACTATTCACAGGTTCCTGTTTAGCACGTAGCAGACTTTCAATAAGTACTTGTTGGGTCAATACACAGGCTTTGCATATAGCCTTGGTTAGAAGCAATCCTGTAGTATTTCAAGTTCCATTTTTTGACAACATTTAGTATTTGAACTATTGAATTGTATGCTACATTAATTCAATCTCAATACAACCATTGTTGATTTTATTTTATTTTATCTTATTTTTTGCTGAGCACCTGGTCAATGTATGTACCAGGCTTCATGATAGGAAATTTGTGTATATGGGAGGCAGAGAGAAATGTAGATAAAAATTTAAATAACACTTGAGTCTGATTCTCAGAGTATGTGATCCAGGAAGGGAGATAAACTCGCTGTAACACTACAGAGATGACAATTAGTTCCTTAATAAAACTGCTAAAGTGCTTAGAAATTGAAAAGCCAGAGGAGGAGTTCCAGCCTGGAGAAATCAAGGACACAGGACGGCAGGGAGACAAGTCCTGAAGAGTGAGGATTCTCCTGTGAGAAGCGTGAGTTGCTTTGCTACTTCATGTGTGAAAACAAGTGAGACTGTGTCATGCAGAGGCCCTTAAATCCCCCCTCAGGAATTCTGATCCTGTCTTACATGGTGAATGCAAAGTAAAAACCAGGAAAACGTCTTCAGGAATAAGATATCTGACCCAAAACGCATCCATGAAAGACCCTATATGAAACTTTGACAACTTCACAACAGAAAGAGAATCAAATTAAAAGATGAGTACAGAACTTGAATAGGTCTATTTCCAAATGGTGACCAAACACATGAAAATATTATTAGTTATCAGAGAGATGCAAAACCAAGCCCTGATGAGGTACCATTTCATGTCCACTAGCATAGGTAAAATAATTATAATCATAAATGTTGGCAATGATATGGGGAAATTGGAACCCTCGCCTATTACTAGTGGGCATGCAAGGTAGTTCAGCCATTGTGAAAAAGACTGGGGCAGTTTTTCAGAAAAGTACCCAGAGAACTACAAAACGACCCAGCAATTCCCCTGTTAGGTATAGATCCAAAAGACTCGAAAGCAGAGAGGCAAACTGAGACATTTAACCAAATGTTCACAATAGCCAGAAGGTGGAAATAATCCACGTGCCCATCAACAAATGGGAATAAACAAACTGTGTACGTACAAAAATAGAATATTACTCAGCCCATAGGAGAAATGAAGTCTTAATATATACGACAATGTGGATGGGCTGTGACTATGAAATAAGTCAATCACAAAAGGGCAAATATAGCATATATCACTTAAATGAAAAGATACAAAAAGGCAGATGTATCTACAACAAAGGATATTAGTGGTTACCAGGGCAGGAAGGGGGGGTGGGTTACAATGATGGAAATATTGTCTTGATTAAAGCACCAGCTGCACAGCCAATTAGTGTAATACAGGGATAGCTGCTGAGTAATTTGTTCCCTTAGTTTGGAAGTTGATGGTCATGGTTCTATGATAATTGGCCTAGCAGAGAGTGGCTATAAGTTGGCATCAACTTGGTGGCAGTGAGTCTGTTTTGAAAATGCTGAGCACCTCTGTTCTACCTCTTAGTTTGCTGTATAGTGCCTGGGGTCTTAAAAGCTTGCAAGTAACCATCCAAAGCACAACAATTGGCTTTTAGAGGGAGAAGAATGAAGAACACAAGGAGGATATGCAACTGTTTCCTTTATCATGAGATGGAAGAACTGATGGTGTCCAGCTTCCATTCTGGATGATTTTTATCAAGGAAACTGAGATGATTTTTTTCCCTAGATTGGGAAATTCAGAAAAGGAAACTATTCTCTGGTTGCTTAATTTTTTTTGAGTAGGGATTTCCCTGCAAGGAATGAAATGAGGAACAGAAAGAGGTTAAACTTGTCATTGAGATCAGTTCCAAGATCCAACCTTGAGGTTGCACAATGCACCCAAAGCTGTCATTACCGTATTTGAACCCTGATTGACTCTATTTGTTGTTCTTTTATGAAATCAGGCCTGATTAGAGAATAATCATGTTTTTGATTTGTTGGAGGAGTCCCACAGTGACCTACTGTATTGTCGGACCATAAGATGCACAAAAGTGGGGGGGGTGAGGGTGCATCTTATGCTCCTAAGGTATGATATCCCAGAACATTTGTTTATGATCCCATGCTCCCATTTACTGTCTGCTGCTGTTTGCATGCTGTGGATTGCTGTGTGTCCTGCCTCCTGGAGTCTCAATGTCAGTCAGGTCACATGATTGGCACATCACACACCTCCCTTCATTTGTTAATGAAAGTGATGATGGTTCTTAATATCACTGTTGAGTTTACACTGTTAAATATTTCCATATTTTGCTTTATTTTAATAAATATCTTAGTATACTGGTACTCTTTATTTCAAAATATTCATCTTGTTTTCCTGCTCTAAAAACTGGGTTTGTCTAATGATCAAGTGCATCTTAGGGTCTGAAAAATACAGTAACCAGATTTGGGTGTTAAGAGACATGTTTTGTGAAAGAAGGAACACCATTGCAAAGGTAATAGTGCCAGGTCAACTACCAGCTAATGATGTCGGGCTTAGCTTTGTTTTTGCCCAAGATTAATGTACACAATGTAATGCTTTCATGAAAATGTGTCATAGCTTACAATAGTCTCAGCAAACCATGTGTGTTATCTATGAGGTACATGGAGATTCACACATGAAGAGTAAAGGAACATGTTACAAAAGAAGTAAAAGTCCATAAAAGGAAAAAAGATATTTGATAGAAAAGAGTAAATACAAAGTAGAACTCCCAATTCTGACAGACTCCAGACTTCCTGGAGCCAGAAAGCTTAGATGGACTCTTGAAACAACTGTCCTGAGATCACCTTGAAACTTGAAACCAAAAATATCTCCTGAAGTCAACTGAAAATTGAACAAGAGCTTAACTAAACTCCAGTTAACATTGGCCAGCCATGAGCAGTAGACTCATTTGTTGATTAGCAGTCAAGGACCTTAACCAGATAGATGCACCATCCAGAAGCTCCATGAGCAGCATACTCTTTTAAGAACTATCAACATAGGATAAAATGGATTAATGGCAACCTGGAACGTACCCTTGAGGATTCTGGTCACCTATATTGAAAGCACCCGATAAGGTGTGTAATTCTGAAACAAACTATCCTCCACTTTATGGGCACCTCCGGGAACAGTGAGTCTATGTTAACAGGGGAGGAGGACCTCTGAAGAGGGTGAGAATGGTTGTAGAACTCAAAGAATATCATCAATATCACAAAATGGTACATGTCGAAACCGCTGAGTCGGTGTATGGTTTGCTGTGGGTATTCTTAATAGCAATAAAGACAATTCTCCAAAAAGAGCAATGCAGCATGGAAATTGCATGGTGGGGTCTGTGCTTAGAGAAGCAAGTATGTGAAGCAGCACTAAGGAGAAAAGGGAATCAAAGCATCGTGGAACAGTGAAAAAAAAGGCCAGCTTCAGTAACCAACGAGGATCTACAGATCTGTAAAGATGAAAAAGGGGGGACCAACTAGAAGAGATCTTTTGAAGGTGGCATGAATAGGACTGGGCTAACTGGTTGCGTTTAAAAATGACTGGCACTGAGTTCATGCCAACTTGCAGTCATCTTATAGAGAATTTCTAAGACTTAACTTCTTTACTAGACTAGACAGCCTCATCTTCTCCCACAGAGGAGCTGGTGGGGTTAGCAGCCCAATACCTAACCCACATCCCCACCAGGACTCCTGACAGAGGTGCCCCCGATGGATGAAAGTTCCTCTGTCCAAGGAGGAACTCTTGTCAATACTCTTTGATGAATGTCCTCAACCAGAAATTTGCCTGGGATCTTGGTGTCTTTCCTGTTCCTTGGGCCCTTCTAGAAATAGGGGTTAGAATCCGCACAGGATTGTGGATTCTAGGAGCCAACACTTCTCAGACTCAGCTCAGTGTATTTTCAGCCTGGGTAGAAGCCAACGAGGTCCCTGAGTCTTAGGTTCCTTTGGGAAGTTCAATGAAGTTTCCAAATAGGTTGACAGCATCAGAAACGAACAAGGTATGGCATAAAAGCACTGAACATAGGGACTTCTCCAGAATAAAAGGGCTTCTGCTTCCTGCACGGGGAACTTGGTCATCAATGCCCCACTGCTTATTTCCAGTCCAGAATCAGGGTTTTCAGAACAGCTTATGAACCTGACAGCAGCCAAAAAGGCACATACTGGGAGATAGGAGCAAAACTTACAGACTTGGCTTCTGTGCTGTTATCAAGGTAATCTTCTCTCACAGCTAGGGAGAGGGTTGCTTGGTCCAGCTGTTGAAACAAAAACAGAAACCATCTGCTTGCACTATACATTCTTAACAAAAGTCAGTAGACCACCTAAGTCCCAGTCATGCTGTCAGCTATGTCACCATTATAAGAACACATTGAGTTCAGAGCTGCAGAGCAATAGGTACATCAAATATCACAAAGTGTCAGAGACTTGCCCCTTCGTTCCTGATTCACAGGTCTCTAACCCTCTTGTGTTAGTCCAGGTATACTAGAGAAACAAATTCATAAATACACATATGGATATAAGGGAAAGGTTTATATACAAAAGGAATGGCACATTAAGAAAGCATCCCAACCCAGTCCATTCCAAAGTCATAAGTCTGATATTAGCCAATATGTCCAAAACCAATTTATAAAGTCTCCTTCAGACTCACAAAGCATATGCAATGACACCAGGACAATCACAGGTCAGTAGGTACAGAGTTTTTTGTACCAGTAGCAGTAGAAGCATCCTGGCACTGGCAGGGGTCTCCCCATGCCTCCTCATTTCCCGGGCTCAGGGTCCATCAGCAGTATCCATTGGTGGGAGAAGCATCTCAGAGGTGGTAGGAGTCTCCCTGTGGCCTCCCAAACATCTCAGCACTGGCAGGAGTCTTCATGTGGCTTCTCTGGCCCCAGAGGTCTGGTTCCATCAGCGTAAGCCCACGTGGCTTCTCCTCCAGCTCCTCCAATCAATCTCCAGGAATCAGGATCAATCAGCATATTATCATCTCATCTTGTCAGTAGTTCATCTCCAAAGAACTAAGTCTCCAGTCTCTCATCTCCACAGGGGAAATATTGCGAGACTTCCCAGAATTCTTAGAAAAAGTCATGCCCATACAAAAGTCTCATTGGCTATCTCCAGATTGACTAACTAGACTCCACCCCTACACTCTTAGTCAAATTGGCACCAGAGTAGGTGACTGCCATATCTTGTAAGGTTCTACCTATATTTATAAGAATCAAAGCCATTTGAATTGGCATAGCTCTTCGAGATCATATGCCTTTCCTCCTTTACTTGATGAGTGAAAAAAGAAAAACCAGAGAAGGAGTGTGATTTTTCTCAGGTGACACAGTTGGGCTGAGCTCAGCATGGCATTCCTGTCTTCTGTCACAGGGACCAGTATTAGTCTCACTATAGTATATCATTAAACACAGTCTGGATTGAGTTGACTAAGCAGACTTTGGACTATGCAGTGTTTCATTCTGTTGGGCAGAGGACTGCTATGAGTCAGAGTTGACTCGGTGGCACCTTTCAAAACAACACCAGCAAGCTGACTTAGTTTTCTATCTCCACACTCTAAAATAACATATTGCTTTGATGTTGTGGAATTCAAAGGAACCAAACAATAGTTTCATTTTGAGAAATCTTTATAGATTTTTTAGAACCCTCTCTGGAGAATTGGTTTGGTGATTACAGGCACAAATCACAATGAGACAATAAGTATAATTCATATTATAAAATAGTATATATTATACACTCTTGAATTAAAACTGTTGACAGCTTAAAGCAATTGGATGGGAGGAAAGATTTTTTTTCTCAAAGAGAGTGCTAGAATAATTTGGCATTCATATGCAAAAAATGACCCTCAACTCATTCCTTGCACCTTGGAAGAAATTAACTCAAATTAGATCATAAAAAAACAGAGAGAAAGTCATTGCTATTTGAAGTTAGGCAAAGAAATTTATAAAAGGAAAAATGACAAATTAGGCTTTAATGTTAAAAGTTTTTTTTTTCTCTAAGAAATATACCTTTAAGAGAATGAAAAGTCAAGTGACAGATTGGTTTAAAATCACTTATATGACAAAGGACTTCTATTCTGAATCTATAAAGAACTCACAAAACTCAACAATAATAAAACAAGTAGCTGAAGATACACAAGCGACCATCTAGCTGAGAAGCAACAAAGTCCACATGGAAGAAGCACACCAGTCCGTGTGATCATTAGGCGCCCATGGGATCTGGTATCAGGTATCAGAGAACCCAGAACAAATAATCACATCAATGCAAATGAGGGTTAGTGGTGGAGTGGTGACCCAAAGCCCATCTGTAGGCAATTGGATAACCCGTCACAGAAGAGTCACAAGAAAGGGACGAGCCAGTCAGGGTTCAGTATAGCACCAAGGAAACAAAGAACATTCATCTAATTCTTTAATTCTTCCTCCTCCACACCCTACTATCATGACCCCAGTTATACCTTACAAATACAGCTAGACTGGAGCATATACACTAGTACAGATAAGAGCAGGAAACATGGGGAATCCAGAACCAATGCTGAGAATAACAATATCAGGAGGTGGGGAGGAAGATGGGAGGAGAAAGGGGGAACAGATCACAATGATCAACATATAACACCCCCAGGGGGACAAACAACAGAAACATGGGTGAAGGAGACAACAGTTAATGTAAGATATGAAAATAATAAAATTTATAAATTATTATGGGTTAATGAGGGATGAAGGGGAGGGGGGGGAAGAGAAAAATGAGGAGCTGATACCAAGGACTCAAGTATACAGAAGACGTTTTGAAAATAATGATGGCAAATGTGCTTGACACAATGGATGTATGGATTGCTGGAATTGCTGTAAGGGCCCTCAATAAAATGATATAAATAGAATAAGATAAAACAAGCAACTTATTTCAAAAGTGAGCAAAACATCAGGCGACCTCACCAAAGAAGACATCCAGATGCAAACTAAGGAAATGAAATGATGCACAGCATCATTAGTCATCTTGGAAAGGGAAACAAAGCCCACAAAGCCCACAATAAGGCAGCCCAATCATCAACTGGAATGGCAACAGTAACAATGGGGACAAAAAGACAACCAAGAAGGCCAATTGTATTTTTCCACAGACTTTGTGAAACTCTCTCGTAAGACCCAGAAAGTCTCTTCCAGTCATTTACTCTGGAGAAATGAAGTGTATGCTAGCATGGGAACCTCCAGGCAACGTCATTCATAATCGCCCCAAACTGGTGAATGGACATACTGTGGTGTCCAATGAAATACTTATCATCAATAAGAAGGTGTGGATGACTGATACACAAAACAGTATGGGTGCATTTTTATTCCATTCTGAAAAAGGAAAAATGTTAGGGCTAGAAAGCAGATCAGGTTCCCTGGGGCTGAGATGGGGAGGGAGGTAGACCACAGAAGGGCAACCCAAGGTCATTTGGATGGCAAAGGGATAGTTTCCTCTGGGTTTGTTGCAGTGGTAGAACAGCTTAAGGCAGTTCAATCTCACTCTTAAATTGTTCTGTCTTTATGCATCTGTCAAAAAATATAGACAAGTATGCTACATAACTGTATACGAAATTTCAATACTTTTTTAACTGCCAGAAATGTCTCTAAACCTATGACTTATTCTTCCTTGAATGACAATTGCCTAAACACGGAATACAATAGATCCCAACAGATTTGTTCATTTAACTTGCTGATTCACACATTATAAGGCCAATTCAAGTGAACAAGACTCATTTAAATAACAAATCAAAAAATCAATAACATCTGAATAAAAAACTAACCCTACATGCTCGTAACATCAATATTTAAACTGTTAAATTGTTCGAATCCCTGTCCTCTGGTCTCCATTTCACTTTCTCATAATCCTAAATAGTTTATTATTTTTAATACAGAAAATCTATCTGGAATCATAGTTGTTTTTTATGAAAATCGCCTTTGGAAGCAACAGATTCCACAAAAGCTAAGTATTAAATGACATTTAAAAAATTTCAAAGAAAGATACTGCTCTTGTTGGGGACGAGAGGTGGGAGAGATGTTTTCAAAACATCTATTGTATCTGTGTATATATGACTAAAAATCCTTAAATTATTTTGTTTGCCCTTTTCTAATTGGCTTGAAACAACCAAGTCACAAGCCAACCTGGCTTCAAAATCCAACAATTCCCAATCTACTAAAATTTCTTCCAAAAAATTAGCAAGCCAGGATCCTGAAACGCAATATTATGATTAAGATGCTTTGGCTTCCAATGAAACTTGGACCCCTTAGAGACCTTTGAGTTTCAGTCTCATAGAAAAGGACATTATATAGACCTCGCCAAGAAAAACAAGGCTTCCCTCTCATGAAGCGAAATCCACTCATTGTAAATGTTGGGATGATTCAAATGGAGGTTACCGGACTTCCATCAAAGCTTCAGATTGTTATTGTTTCTAGGGAATATTTTGAATGGATCAATGGATGGAATAAGGTTCATCAGTTGAATCCAACTAGAAATTTACAAGTTCTGAGGCAAAAGTCTTTCTGAAAAAAAAAAAAGACAACTATGATGACACTGTGTTATTTGGGGGAGGGGTGTCTTTTGAATCCTTGTATTTACAACTGATCTGAATAAAGCAAGAAGGGAGAAATGTTCCTACCAACTCCAATGAGCTTAACTAAAACTGTGATCTCTTTCCCTCCAATTGTGTCTGTGATTATTATAAAGTCCCGGTTCATAGACAAAAGAACACAAAGTAACACCTGCTACATTGTGCTATAGGCAAAGGAGATACACAGACTGCAGAGAAAGTTCTTTTCCAATAGACTTGCTCCTTGACATCCTTAGGAATTTTCCTGGGGAGCCAAATAAATCCAGATCCCTGAGTGATGATGATTTTAAGTTGCTGTTTTCAGTAAATAGTAACACATTCTTGCCTTTTAAACACTCTATCACAGATTACATATTTCACTGTCCCATAAATCCTAACAACTCTGGCTCTCTCCTTACATAAAATAAACACAAGTACATGACGCAAGATAATATTTCCAGAGATTAACTTGTTGTTTCCTTTGTTTTTATATTTCCTCCCCCCACCCCCACCCTGCCTCGAGCCCACTCTGTGCCATCTTGCCACAGGGGATCATTTCCAAAGGGCACATCTGGGACATGGGGATGCATCCGCCCAGAATGAAACCTCGTGGCAAGAGGGAGAGAAGCAAAATATAGTTCATCTTTCATTGCCAAAGTGAAAAATCTATTGATTGCCATTGGGTGGATCCCACCTGATACCAACGCTTTAGGTCAGAGCAGAACTACCCCACAGGCTTTCCAAACCTGTGCCCTGGGGAAGCAGGCTGCCCCATCTCTCTCCTGTGGTGGGGCTGGTAACTTTGACTTGCTGATCTTTCACGAAGGAGCCAAGAGATCACTTACTGCACCCCCAGGGCTCCCACCCTTCTTCACACTGGAGGAAACTCAGGCTTTGAGAAGGACCATCCTGTAGACCAGGACCATCCATGAGTGAATCACAAAGCCAAACTGGGAGCACCAACCTCATTAACACCCAAACCAACACTCTTGACCACAGCAATTTCTTCAAGACTATGTTCCACAACCCAAAAGGGGTGTCTCAGGAGCTTCACGCATTTCATTTCGGTTTTGATTTTAATAGTTTCCACTTTCTTTTTTTTCTGTTTAACATTCATAAAGGCAATTGATTAACAGGAGGGAAAAATGAGGAGGCATGTTCACAGATGGTGTCCATTGTGACCTAGTCCTCCATCATTGTTTACCCAGCCGGTCTTCTCCTCATGAGATTACAGTGTCTCCAAGTCATGTCACTGTTTCACTGTCCAACATGGAAACTGTTTCTGGAACTGAGAATGTCCTTTTGAGTAGATAGCAGTTCTTTCCATTGCTTTATTGAGGCATTCACTGTCTATACAGTCTATACTGTCTATACAGGGTCGGCAAATGATAGCCTGCCAGACAACTCACCACAGACAGCCACACCCATTTGTGTCCGGATTGTCTACAGCAGGGGTCCTCAAACTTTTTAAACAGAGGGCCAGTTCACTGTCCCTCAGACTGATGGAGGGCTGGACTATAGTTAAAAAAAAAAAAACGATGAACAAATTCACTGCGGGCCCGGAATGAGTCAGCTGCTAAGCAGGAGAGGCAGCAGCAGAAAAACACCCAGCAGTCAAATAAATGTCCTCAGCAGGCAACATGTGGCCCATGGGCCATAATTTGAGGACAGCTGGTCTACAGGTAGAGTACTGAACTTGCCCCAGAGACAGACCATATGACTTGAAATGGCTAAACTATCCCATCCTCTACAGAAAAGGTCTAAATCAAAAGATAATCTTCAGGGTTCAGATTTTGGAAGACTGGCTACTCTTCAGTGAATATGTTTTAAAAAGTCTGATACCTCCATGATTTCGGGTTTGGGGGAGGGGCATCACTGCCCTCTGGTGGTCATGGGAGCTACCCAGCGCTGCTCCTGAGAGCCACCGCTGGATTTGAACCGCCAAGCCCATGGGCCGCAGTCCCACACTTACGCCACCGGGGTTCAGCCCCAACCTCCATGATTTCAATGAGAAATAGATTACTAATATTTTGTAGTTTGACAAAGGACCGAAAACATCAGTGGTTCCATAAAACTTTCATGAGTCGAATAACAGTGGAAGCCAAACAACAGCAGGATCAAAACATGAGATCATTTGAGAAAGGTTCTTGGAATTCCTGCACAGCTCTTCTTCGATGAATCTTTCATGGCCGGAGCTTTCTGACAGTCCCCTGATTATAGCAGTACAATCTAGCTCAGAGTCCGTCCACAAGGCGCACTTCTCTCATGGATGAGCTGCTTACTCTCCCCCTGAACGTGCACTGAAGGAAGCACTGAACACAGGGCAGACTACAGTCCGAGTCCGTGTGGCTTTGTCTTTGAAAGCAAGTAGGAGACTCAGACTGAACTCAGCCAGGAAAACTCACGAAGATGTTAGTGAAAGGTGAACAAAGAACCAGGGCATGCTTCTCTCCTCTCTCAGGACTGAGAGCAGAACATCTTTGCTCACCAAGGGAAACCCTGACCCTCACACCACTGGAGTGGAGGAGCTCCGCCCATGCGGAGAGGAGAGTAGATCCGGAAGGGTCAGATCACAGAGCACTTGAAACACACTCATGTGCTGTCTGGAGGCTGACAAGTTGTCTGGGCGGGGGGCAGGAGAGAAAAGATCCTACATCCTACAGTTCCACAGAATGTTTACCTCATTGTTTCACTAAGGCGGTTGAATCTCTTTCCTTTAGGAAGGCACCCCCATCTTCCCTCCAAAAAAGGTGAGCCTGGGACTGAATTAGCAGGAAGAACATCCGCTCCACTATACCTTCAAGATGTGTTCGTTGGATGCCTTGTCGTCAGGGGACACATACAGACGGATAAACACAGAATTGCTGTACTGGCCCCGAAACGTTGCAAGCGTCTGCAGCAGGCTGAACTTCCTCTCTGACCAAACGCCTTCAGGGCCGATGTTGGATTCCAGCACGGGCCAGCGGAAAGGCGAATGCCGTAGGATGTGCAGCAACGGTTTGGCATCTGCTTTTTCGATTGTTTCTGAAAGGGAGCAGACAGCAGGAGAGAATTCACCTAGGACCCTGAATTACCCAGCCCGAAGGGTAGGTACATTTTCCCCAGAGAACATTTCAGCAGGGTCCCAACTTGAGGATTGCAACACTGGGTCGGGAAAGGGCTGTGTGGGAGAAGTGGAGTGGATTGAGTGAGCATAATCACAGGCCCACGACTCTCGGTGGCTTACACTGCAAGGTGACCGTCTGAACCTAGCACTCATGCCAGGACAGCAGGGGAGAGAACCTGCTACCTGGCACCTCTTGAATGGTGTGCTCACTGAAGCCAATGAAAGATGTCAGCCTCCGAGGGACTGGGGATTTCTCTAACGGAAGGTAACAGCTCACCAAAGCCAATTTGCTCATCAGGACCACCATGGGTGCTAAATCCTAACCTAGGACCATGATTCCCAGAGACACTTTTTTTTGGGGGGGGGCATCACTGCCCTCTGGTGGAAGTGGAAGGTCCAGCCTTGCTCCTGGAGAGCTGCTGCTGGATTTGAACCGCCAACCCAGTGGGCTACAGTCCCACAGTCAACTACTACGCCACCGGGGTTCAGCCCCAGAGACACTTTTTTTTTTCTGCAGTGAGCTTGAGTAAGAAGACCCGACAAAATAGCTATTCTAAGGACAAAGATCACTTCTAACTCCAAGGAGACCCAGGATGGGCAAATGGGCCGAAGGCACCCGATGAAGAGGCCTGTAAAGCTGCCATGCCTGGGAAACAGAAATTCCCAACAACCCCCTCCCCGACCCCCACCCCACAACTCAGTCTTAAGGAACAGATTGACCCTTAAGGAGTAGGCACCCAGGCACCTACCTTCTCAGACCTACCCCCCCCTTTTCTGGTTTAGATGCTCAGGTACAATGAATAGGGTTTGCCCTTCAGACTCCCCAAGTTTCTCATGGACTAATTGCTATCCACTAAATCCAAAGGGAGAGAAATCAAAGTCTTTCCTCCCTCCAGGCAGCGACAAGAAATGAACCGAGGCAGAGCTGGCCTCATGCCAGCCTTTGCTTCCTTTTCTTAAATACCTTTCAGTAGGAATACAGTTTTCCTTAGTGCTCTTTTTCCTTAAACAATATCTCTCTGCATTAATGGACCCCTGAAGAATGTGTTCAATATTTTATTTATTTTCTTTATTACTCACTCTCATTCATGCAGGATGAATAAAGGATTTTGGCTTTCTGCACAGCTTCAGTGTCCCGCCTTCGACTGATTGATTTCTCCAAAAGCGCTGTGAAGGTTAAAAGAGCAGCATCAGTAGCCACCCTCACGTGGTGCTGAACTGGAGGTCCTTTGACCATCACAGAGGCAACCTCCAGAAAATGAAATGTAAAGACAGACAACCCTGGCGAAGACGGATCTGGGAGAGACGTGCATAGAGCAGAACCTATTTCAAGTTTCTTGAGGTTCAAATAAAAACAATCGAACACTCATATCCAGGCCTCAAAAGAAAACCACAAGTTTCATTTCCAACCGAGACTGGACCATCTGCGGGGGTTAATTTCATTTGCCACCTACACAAAAGGAAACAGAATTCATTTATTCAAGAGCCAAAACTAATTGAAGTCTGTCCCTTGTTTCTGCATGGAGGCATATTCTCAATGGAGGCAATTTCATTGAGGTCAGGTTCCTTAAGACTTCTTCACAGTCTGGCTTCATAGGGAGGTCACCTGGAAAAAATCTCCCCTTAAAAGTTGTACTAGATTTTGCGTAAACATGCTGCCGACACAGAAGAGATTGTTTAGACAGGAAATGGGGAGGCCAGATTAGGAAGCCTAAACAAATTGCCCCAAATCGGGCCCACTTACCCTCTTAGATGAAACCATCTAGACAGGGTTTCATGTGCAAAATGATTGCTAGATTGGACAGAGTCCCGCTTTGAAAATGACTTTCTAGTTACAAGATTATGAACGCTATTGTTTGGAGGTGGGAAATGCCCGGTGGCCATGGTTTCCTTCCATTTTTCAAAAGCACAAAGCTGAGATTCAGTGAGCTGCTCACACAAAGATCATGTCGAGCTTCCCTTGGCATTGTAAGCAGACACGACAGCTGAGCTCACTGTAATTGCAACAGGGGAGAAATCCACCCAGTCAGTGAGCCCGCATAATTTCAATCTGTATTATTCAAGGGTCAACTGGAAATTACGCATGGCTTCCTTTCTTTTTTTCATGACACAGGACGTCAGGACCCCTCACCTCTGACCCTAGCCCCAAAGGAAGGGAAGATGTTGACAATTCTGGTGACCATAGCATCGTGGGACACCTGTATTAATGACCAAGTGCTGTCACACAGACATTGGTGGCTTGTTTTTAAAAGTATATATGACCAAGGTAGTCTGTTTTCTGGGTTGGATAGCTTGAGAAATATTTACAAACATGTACATCTGTTGATTTGATATTGATATTGTGCTCTTTTTAAAAATCATTTTACTGGGGGCTCAAACAGCATGAATCATAATGTATACACATACACTGTGTCAGTATTTACATCTTTTTTTAAAATTGGGGACTCACACAACTCGTATCACAATCATTCCATCCATCCATTGTGTCAAGCACATTTGTAGATGTGTTGCCCTCGTCATTCTCAAATATTTGCTTTCTCCTTGAGCCCTTGGTATCATCAGCTCCTCATTGGGTGGCTTTAAAAAAAAACAACCCAGCAGTCTCCCAAATCATGGGACAACAAATGTTCCAAAATATTCTTGAAATAGCTACAAGACACAATGTACAGGACCAATAAAATTAATAAATCACCAACCATGAAGGCGAATGTGCTTTTAAACTAGCTCGAGGTTTCCCCAAACACAACCTCGCCCCCCCTGCAGGGTTTCACAAATGCCTGTATATAAAGCGGGTTCATAAACTAGTGAGCATCACCGAAAATAGATTCAGTGGGACTCGCCGTGGTCTTCCTTCAAGGATTCCCACTGGTCTGTGGTTTCTTCCCTGTGAAGTGTCATAGCACGAGAGCAGGAAAACTAGCCCCGAGAATAAAAGGGACTGGTTTTTTTAATAAACAGATAAAGCTCTACCACCACCCCATCCCCAACATCTATCGATATGTCTTGCTTCACATCGGGTCATGTGTCTTCCCACCATGTTGCGTACGCAACCATGAGATAGTCGAGACACACATTTGGAAGCAAATACTCCACATTTCATTTAGGGATGTGATGCTGTTCCAAGACTATAAACACACCACCGGCTGCTGAAAGGAATGCCCAGAGGACCCAAAACAAGTCAGAGGAATAAAAAGAACTCAAAGCGTTCAATATTTACCAGTGAGTGCACCTGAGGTAAGCTGTGGATCACAAGAGGGGAGGGGAAAGGAGTAGGATGTGCTTAGTAGCACAAGTTCCAAACCGTCACCACACACACACACACCAGACTTGGAGATGTCAAAATTCCAGTTTCTGTCCCCAGAGTTGTGCTTTTCAAACAGATTCCTCTAGTGCCAGTTCCTTGCCCTTTCCCTTTGTCCCCCCTTTCCTTCTCTCCCTCCCCAGGCAAGCAGGACAGCATTGATATGCAGACAGTGATGTGGCAATCAGTTGGGTAGCATCCATTTTCTGTTTCTCTGCATGTGAATTAGGGGTGAGAGGAATAAAACCCAGCCAGAAGAGTCATTAATGAGCGCCAAACAAAGCCTGCCTAAAAAAGGCAATTACGCAATTTATTAAAATGCCCCTAAAGCACTGAGCAGGGCTCATGGGTCACGCAGACAGGGACATTTCCTATCAAGCCACCTGTGGTGCTTCTTGGAGAATTTCTTACTCCCCTCCCTCACCCGCCCACCCAGGTACTCCTTCCCATATTACAACAGAAAAGGAAAACTCCACTTCATGACAAGATCTTGTGTGACTGTAACCTTGGTTTGAACAGTATTTGCAGTCATCCAATTTGAGCATTACATATAGAGGCTAATGTTTTGCTACAAATATCACTCACTCGCTCACTGCCATGGAGTGGATGCTGACTCAGTGACCCTATAAGACAAGGTAGAACTGCTCTCATGGATTTCAGAGACTAACTATAGTAGGGGTTTCTTTCTCCCACACAACAGCTGGTGGTTTTGAACTGCTGGCCCTGTGAATCATAGCCCAATGCGTGACCACTATACCATCAGAGCGCCTACCAATATCACAGAAACCTTTTTTTAACACAAAAATACCCAAATGTGAAGGGACTATGTCTAGACATCATGGCATATATATATATTTATTCTGAGATTAATGTTTTCATCGTGCTCTTTCCTGCAGAAATTGGCATTGTTCCATTTGTCCTATGTGAAAGCAAGAGATTTGGCATCTTTGGGAAAAATGCAAATCAATGTGTTCTTTTTCAATGGTCTTTGAGTTTGGGGAACAGAAATTTGTCTGAAAAAGCAAGATCAGGACTGTAGAGTGTATAGGTATGGCTTCCCAAAACAATGTCATAAGATGACCCTTACCACCGTCACAGAATGAGCGGGTGCATTGTGTTCATGGGGAGAAGAAAATTCTGTTTTGCAATTCTCCTGGAGCTTTGCTCACCAGTAGAGTTGGTGATTTCTGAAAACTTCTTCCTGAAAAAAGTCCTCATAAGCAACCTGGCTCCTTTTGAGAGAATCTATCCTAGTGATCCCTTTAGGATCCAAAACAGGGTTTCTGTAACCTTAGCTACAGTTGAATTAGCCCAGCAAATACCTTCAGAACTTCCGTTTTTATAAGCGCCTTACTTTTTAGTCAACTAAAAAAGGAGGGGGTAAAAAAGATAGAAATGGGTAGCAGCGGAACAGGACACTAACCCACCCAAGGGAAGGGTATTGTTTATATCGCCACAAGGAAAGAGGGACCAGACTTCAACCTAGTGCTCAGGGTTGTGAGTTCAGTCTCCTGGCATGGAGTGAAGAACCAGTGGAGGGGTCTGAAGGTCTGGCCCCAATCTCACCTCTGTGGACAGCCACCCCCTGGAAGAATTTACTTTAGAGGACAGCACTGAAGCTACAGTTCAGGGAGAGGGACATTTCTGATCACAGCACATGGAAGCAAATGAAGGGGAAGAAAGAGAGAGTGGAGTGCATCATGGCCAACCAAGCCTTGAGGACAAAAATCCCCTCTCAGAGCAGCCAATACACAGAGAATACCATATGACCGGCCACACTATGAGTCACAACATCCCTCGCTGACCCATAGCTCTATGGGAGACAACTCTGGAGACACCATGTCAGGATTGCACCCGGTCTGACCCCACCACACCGAGGCAAAACACTAAGGGTATGCAGCAGAGGGAACAGCACAGAGAGGTCCCAAGGAAGTCAAGGATAGACTTTGGGGACAGGGCATGGTATCCCATTGGACTCAACCGGAGGGCACTTCTAGAGGTCACCAAGCAGACCTTGACTTATTTACAGGTTTTTCTTTTCTCTCTTTTTTTTGTTACTGAATTTTTGTTATTGTAGCCATCATTTCATTTTCTTTTGTCGCTTCGTCTTGCTCTGTCTTGTTTTTGTGTGCATATTATTATCTCTACAGGTCTATCTAGATAAAATATGCTGAGTGAACAAGTTACAGGAGAAAACAATGGGACTGATTGTTCTGGGAGTACATGGAAGTGGGGGAGGTGGGAGAAAGGAGGTGGGGTTGATCAACCCAGGGACAAGAGAAAAGTAAGTGATTCAAAATCAAGTGACAAGAAGGGGGTAAGAGGTTGGGTAGGGATTGATCAAGGGCAATGTAACCAAGAGAAATTACTGAAACTCAAATGACGGCTGAGCATAATAGTGAGACAAGGGGAAAGTACAAGGAAATAGGAAAGAAGTAGGAGGCAAAGGGCATTTATAGAGGTCTAAATACTGACATGTACATAAGTAAATATATTGTATATGATGTACAGGAAATAGATCTAAATGCATATAATTATAGATTTAGTATTATGGTAGCAGATGGACACTGGGCCTTCACTCAAGTACTCCCTCAATGCAAGAACACTTTGTTCTATTAAATTGACATTCTATGATGCTCACCTTCCTGACAAGATTGCTGAAGAAAAATGTGTGCATAAACAAACATGGTGAAGAAAGCTGTTGTGCCTGGCTATCAAAAGATAAAGTGTTTGGGATTTTAATCACTTGAAGGTAAACAAGCAGCCATTTAGCTCAGAAGTAACAAAGCCCACATGGAAGAAGCACGTCAGCCCGTGTGACCACAAAGTGTCAAAGGTAATGGGCATCAAAGAACAAAAAAATCATCATTGTGAATGAGGGGGGATGTGGATTGGGGACCCAAATCCCATCTGTAGGCAACTAGACCTCCCCTTACAGAATGGTCTTGGGGAGGAGACAAGTCAATCAGGGTGCAGTGTAGCAACAATGTAACATATAACTTTCCACTAGTTCTTAAATGCTTCCTCTGCCCACCCCACCCCCCACTTGATTCCATTTCTACCTTATAAATCTGGCTAGACCAGAGGCTGTACACAGGGACAGACAGGAACCAGAAGCACAGGGAATACAGGACAGATGATCCCCTCAGAAACAGTGGGGAGAGTTGTGATACCGGGAGGGTGAAGAGAAGGTGAGGCAGAAAGGAGGAACTGATGACAAGGATCTACATAGAACCTCCTCCCTGGGGAATGGACAACAGAAAAGTGGGTGAAGGGAGACATCGGACTGGGTACGATATGACAAAATAGTGATAATTTATAAATTATCAAGGGTTCATGAGGGAGGGGAAAGCAAGGAGGGGAAAATGGCTCATGTATAAAGCAAGTGTTTTGAGAATGATGAGGGCACCAAATGTACAAATGTGCTTGACAAACGGATGAATATATGAATTGTGATAAGAGTTGTATAAGCGCCCGATAGAATGATTTAAAAAAAAGAAAAGAAAAAAGAAGCCTACTTTTTGGAAGGAACCTAAAGCAATTGTGTTACTGTGAGCACTTGTTTGCACCTAGGGACAGACCACAGAGATACCTTAAAACACATTTTGTTTGGAACAAAGTGGTGCATGTATAAACTGAAGCCTAGCAGCAATACTTCTTGACATATCTTCATACTATTAAGGTATTTTGCTT
Organism: Nesogale talazaci; assembly: GCA_004026705.1. Classification (NCBI taxonomy): domain Eukaryota; kingdom Metazoa; phylum Chordata; class Mammalia; order Afrosoricida; family Tenrecidae; genus Nesogale; species Nesogale talazaci. Next base: position 26,580 of record PVJH01006592.1, on the reverse strand, counting down.
CTCTTCATTATGCTTCATAAAATAAAATTGCTTTATACTCCATGGAGAGTGAATAACAGAATAGGAGAACAGATACCTTGGATGGTATAAGCCATGGCAAATAATAATTATATACTAATAAGGATTCCTGGGAATGGTAGGGTGGGGAAGGAAGGGGATACAGAGTAGCTGATATCAGAGTCCAAGAAAAAGGGAAATGTTTGGAAAATGATGCTGGCAGCAACTATAAAATTATGCTTGATCTAACTGAATTATGGATTGTTATAATATCTGGTGCCCAGCTATCAAAAGATATAGTAATTTAGGTCTTAAAGGCTTAAAGACAAACAAGCAGTCATCTATCTGAGAAACAACAAAGCCTATATGGAAGAAGCACACCAGCCTGTGTGATCACGAGGTGTCAATAGGATCAGGTATCAGGCATCAAGGAGAGCAAAATTTCATATCACTGTGGATGATATGAACTGTAGGCAACTGGACATCCCCTTACAGAAGGGGTGGAGATGAGTCAGTCAGGGTGCAGTATGGCACCAATGAGACAAAAAACTTTCCTCTAGTTCTTTAATGCTCCCCTCCCCACTATCACGATCCCAACTCTACCTTACAAATCTGACTGGATCAGTGCATATGTACTGCTTCAGATAAGATCCCACAACACAGGGAATCCAGGACAGATAAACCACTCAGAACCATAATGAGAATAAAGATACCAGGAGGATAATGGAAAGGTGGGGGGAGAAAGGGGGAATCAATCACTATGATCTACCTATAATCCCTTCGAGAGGGATAGACAATAGAAAAGTAAGTGAAAGGATACAGATGGCAATATAAGTTATGAAAACAATAATGCATAATTTATCGAGGCTTCATGAAGAAGGGAGAGTGGGGGAGGGAAAATGAGCTGATATTGAGAATGATGATGGCAACAATGTGCTCGACACACTGGATATATGTATGGATTGTGATAAGCATTACATAGTGTCTGGGGTCCTAAAAGCTTGAGTAAACAAGCGGCCATCCATCTCAGCAGCAACAAAGCCCACATGGAAGAAGCACACCAGCTTGTATGACCACAAGATGTTGGAGGATACCGGTGACAGGCATCAAATAAATAAAATTATACCATTATAAATGAGGGGGAGTACGAGTTGGGTACCCAAAGCCCATGAATAGGTTAAGCGGCATCTTCTTACAGAGGAGTTGCAGGGAGGAGATGAGCCAGTTAAGTGTAGTAACAATGAAACATGCAACTTTCCTCTAGTTCTTAAATGCTTCCTCCCACCCACTATCACCATTCCAATTCTACCAGACAAATCCAGCTAGACCAGGGGATGTACACTGGAGGTGGAAACATGGGGAATTTAGGATAGATGATCCCTCGGAACTCGTGGTGGGAGTGGTGATACTGGGAGGGTGGAGGGATAGTGGAATAGAAAGGGAGAACCAATTTCAGAAAACTAGATATAATCCTCTTCTCTGGGGCACGGACAACAGGGAATTGGATGAAGGGACACATTAGAGAGTATATGATATGAAAAATAATAACAATTTAGAAATTATTAATGGCTCATGCGGGAGGAGGAGTGGGGAAGGAAGGGAAATATGGGGAGCTGGTACTCAGAGCCTAAGCAGAGGGAGGATATTTTGAGAGTGATGATGGCAACAAGTGTGCAAACGTGGCCTGCATACAATTGATGTATGTATGGATTGTGATGGGAGTTGTATGAGCCTCCAATAAAATGATTCAAAAAAAGGGGGCTGGAAGGGCAGAGAGGAGCTTATACCAGAGGCTGAAGTGGAAAATATTTGGAAATAAATGTGGCAATATATGTACAGTTATGTTTGATATAAATGATGTATTGAATGTTATAAGAGCTGTAAGACCCCTCAATAAAATCATTGGGGGAAAAAAGAGAGTTGTACAATAAAATGGTTTTTTTAAAGAACTCCCAATAATTTTTTTTTAATTTGAGACATCATTTAACCGCTCTAAACCTCTGTTTCTTTTTCATCTGTAAATTTCAGATAATAATAGTATATTTATACTATAATAAAAGTATTATTATACTTCCAGGACTGTGTGTGTGGGGATTAATGTAATGTATGGAGAGTTACCAGCCCTACAGCCAGGCTTCAGGGGGATCTTTTGAAAAAGTAGGCTCTAATAGTTACAGTATAAAGGTAAATTCTCATCTGAGGGTCAAAGTTAAATGAGCCAATTCAAAGCCTTGCCCAAGCATGTAATCAGTGATTGGTGCATGGTACTTCACACATGCTAGGTTAGTAACTTTACACAAAATGGTGAGGTAATCAATCTTGTTCCTACTGGTGCCCCCATAAATGTTTTTCTCCTCCCTCTCATAGGATATTGGTGTCCAATGGCCTTAAACTAACCCAAGACCCTGCCCCTGAGTGCAAGATTATTTCAAACACTGGACTATTCACCTCACCACAACCCTCTTCTCCCAACGTGTCCTTAGCCCCTTAGTAGAGGCAATGCACCTTAAAGAGAGGTATCTTGCAGTCAGTGTTAACCTCTGAAAATAATTGTTCTTAAAAAATAAGTAACTGTGCTTTTTTCCTCATCCTAGTGACATAATGGTTGTGGATCCGGCAGCTGACCGCAAGACCAGCAGTTCAAACCAGCTGCTCTGAGGTAAAGAGATAAGACTTTCTACTCCTGTAAAGAGCTCATGTCTCCGAAACCCAGTGGAGCAGATAGGCTCTTTTTTGTAGGGTCACTGTGAGTCAGAATCAACTCGATGGCAATGAGACAGCAACGTTTTTTTGTTTATGTAGACCTTTGCCCCTAAAGTGCAGTATAGCATACCCAGAAAAGTGCACAGAACATAATCTGAAAGATTTTCCTTTGAACATACCTATGTCATCTCCATTATTGACAGACTCAGAAGAAACCTCCGCTCCAGAATGGTTAACATCCTATTCTGTGAAGTGCTTCGTCAAGACTGCTTCCCATCTTTACATTGGGTAATTGTGATGGTTCGGTTTTATGTCAACTTGACTAGGTTAGTATTCTCACGTTTGGTCAGGTAAGGCCTAGTAACTCTCCACAATGCCACATAACAAAATGTAATTGGCCCCTTCATGGCATCTGCTGTGATGAGCCAAATAGTGAAAGATTAGAGTATAGTGCAACAACCTTAATCAAGTCACAGCAATCGATAGGGTGTTTCCTGGGGGTGGGATGTTGGCCACTTCCTATATAAGTGGATGGTGTGAAGAAGCTGGGTTGCTTCTTACTGAATCTGGACTCTGTGTCTGGTTCATCAAACTCTGATTCTTTGAACTTGATTCAATAGTCTGTCTTAATGCCTGCCGACCCTGGAAGTCATACATGACCTGTCATCCGACCTGTTAACCTTGGATCCATCCACCTCTGCATCCACCAGACTGTGGTCTTTCTGATTCATCAGCCTTCACACCTACATGAGTTAGAAGAAGCATTTAGCTTAGCATCTGATTTATTAATATGAGCCAGACTGTATTTAGATATAGATATATAGATATATTTCACTGCTATCTAATGAATACTGATTGATTCATAGAGACACTATAGGACAGGATAGAACTACACCTGTGGGTTTCTAAGACTATAACTCTTTAAGGGAGTGGAAAGCCTCCTCTTTCTCCCATGCAGTGGCTGGTGGTTTTGAATTGATAACCTTGTGGCTAACATCCCAACGTGTAACCACTATGCCACTGTATACCCAGAACATATAAATTATAGCTATATAAATTAATACTAAAAAAATGGCCCACACAAGTGTATGTCCTCATTGTTTTGCTTCTCTAATCAGTAATCTATCTTTTTTCTTAGTGACTTACAGAAGTTCTGTAAATGTTCTGCAAAAAAGTCCTTCTTTGATATATTTTGGGGGGGCATCACTGCCCTCTGGTGGTGGGAGTAGGAGGCCCAGCTGTTGCTCCATGGAGCTGGAATTGAACCTCCATCCCAGTGGGCCGCAGTCCCGCTCACAACCACTACGCCAGCGGGGCTCAGCCCCTTCCTTGATATTTATATTGAAAAATCTTCTCCCATTTCATAGACTTCATTCTCTTAATGCTCTGGGGATGAACCAAACTTCTTCATTTTGATGTAGCCCAATTTGTCAGTTAATTCTCCCTTAAGGTTTATATGTTTTGGGTCCTATTTGAGACATCTTTGTCTAACCCAAGGTCATAAAAATAATTCTCCTAAAAATGTAAAAAGTAATTCTCCCACTCTTTCTTCTAGGATCTTCACTGTTTCACATTTTGATCTTTCTAGAATCTCTTTAAAAGGTGGGGGTTTTTTGGGGAGGGGGGGGATTATGGCATGGATAGCCATGTCTTTGTAACATAAACTTGACCTTAAAGGCAACTAATCAGGTGAGAACTTCAATACAAGAGACATAGTTTGTTACCATGCCTTAAAAGATCATTTTATCATTTTGAAAAAGATGACAATATACATAAAGATGTGCTTGGCAAAATGGATATACGTATGGATTGTGATAAGAGCTATAAGAGTCCCCAATAAAATGATTTTAAAAAATCATTTTAGTGCAAATGTGCTTGGCACATGGATGGATGTATATACATTGTGATAAGAGTTATAAATGCCCTCAATAAAATGATTTTTAAATCATTTTACCTTACTATCATTAAGGGCTTCAATTCTTACTGCCAAGTGAAATTCCAAACTAAAACAAAACATCCAAACTCAATATAAAATAAAGCAGTCTTCTGGGGGGAGGGGATAGTTTAAAAATACCTTGGGTGTGTAACATTAATGTCAATTATGGATATTATCCATCTTATATTTTTCACTCAGCTGAGTCCTCTTTGCAATGGGGCTGGGTCCTATTCATTCTTGAACACTCAGCTGCTAGTGCTTGGCATGGGTGGTGCTCAATCATATGTTTGCTGCGTTGAATTCCTAACAAGAAAAGTCTGAGAGGAGTTTTTCAGCCAACTGAAAAGGAACTGTGAGTGGCAGAACTGATTATCTTTATTATTTCTTTCCAAATCAGCAATGTCCTATTCATAGCTAACATCCATACTCTCCTTTTCTCACTTGCCAGTCCCAAGATCGTGCAGTGGAATCCAAGTCATTAAAAAAAAAACACTGCATTTAATTGTATCAGTTGTCTCGGCTTAGTCTCTATTTCTTTTGCTTTGCTTTGCTACACTGAGCAAAGGAACACTTGTTTGCTCTTCGATTGCCTTTAAGCTCAGCAATTGAGAGAGAACTAACAGTCCCCCTCACTCAAATCCCTTCTGATCAGAGAGGAGCATGTATTGAGCTCTGGCAGAGAAAGAAAGGACTCAAAAGGAGGGCAGGGTTCCTGCAGCAGGTTCATTCCCCTGGTCTTACAAATTGAATGGTGTCCCCAGAATCAGTGTCCTCTATACCTGTGGTTATAAACCCCCTTGGAAACAGGTTAATGAGACAGGATTAGCGTATATCTGAAAAAAATTTCTTTTGAGACAGAAGCGATTAAACAAGCAAGCAAGAGACCAGGAAATGGAGGAATTGAGATGCCGAGCCACGTGGAGCACGCCAAGGAAACAGGAAACAGAAGCTGAAAAGCATCGGACCTTCCCCTTGAACAGGCAAAGAGGAAAAGCCCACCCGTCCCGAGAGCCAGTGTCCTGAACGTGGGACGTTGAGTCTTCTAAATTGTGAGAAGATACATAGTTGTTGTGGCAGCTCCCCACTTGTGGTATATCATGGAAGGTTCTGCAGTCTTTAGGCCACTCCCACCTAAATGCCGTTTGCAAAAACTCCACATACACAAAGTTCTAGGTGTGTGAGCAACCCTCCATCAAGAACCTTATCACCTAGGCTACCACCACTTGCATGAAATGGCTCAAGAACACAGGGACCCTTACAAGACACAGTTCCTTTGTGTTCTTCCTTCTGACCATGTAATAAGTTCTGCTGGGGACCTGTTCTTAAGAGACCAGGGAATCCTAAGGCTGTTCACTTGATTTGGCTTAATGGAAATAGCCAACACATTCTAAAACCTCCCTATCAAAAACATCACAGTAAGTTGTTAATTCCAGGCAGATGAGACCAACATTTCTCCCTGAAAAATCTGGGTAGTGCCTGCAGAAGACAAAGAACCAAGACTGTGGAGAACCAGATCTACATTGTGAGACACCACGTAAACAAAATATTTTCTAGTCATATATAGGCACGCTTCAGAGACATCGAAGTAGGGTTCCAGAGCACGGCAACAAAGGTAATGTTGGAGAGTGCCTCGGGATGGTGGAGTTGAAGGGAGTAACCAATTTCTGGGATCGCATATAGCCTCCTCTCTGGGGTATGGACAACAGGGAAGTGAGTGAAGGAACAATGTACAATGTACAATTGAAAAAGTAATAATTTGTAAATTATCAAAGGTTCATGGGAGAGAAGGAGGGGGGAAACAAGGGGAGCAGGTACTGGGGGCCTAAGTGGAGGGAGGATATTTTGAGAGTGATGATGGCAACAAGTGTGCAAATGGGGTCTGCATACAAGTGACATGTGTGTTGATCGTTATGGGAGTTGTAGGAGCCCCCAATAAAAATGATTTATTAAAAAAAGGAGGAAGAGAGAGGAGCTTATACCAAGGAATCAAGTAGAAAATATTTAGAAATGAAGATGGCAACATTTGTTCAAACATGTCTGATATGAATGACGTATGGGATATTATAAGAGTTGTAAGAGCCACCAATAAAAATCAGTGGGGAAAAAAAAAGAAGAAGAAAAAGCTAATGTTGCGGTTAAGCCCTGGTGGCATAGTGGTTGTGTGCTGCGGGACTGCAGCCCACAGGGTTGAAGTTTCAAATCCAGCAGCAGCACTCCAGGAACAAGGTGGGGTTTCCTACTCCCACCAGGACAGTGATGCCACACAAAAAAAAGAAAGAAAGAAAGAAAGAAAACTAATGTTGCAATAGGATGGGCCACACAACTTTCTGGGTTTCCCACTACATATAAAAGTCATGCTTTTCCATGATGCTCACCTTCCAAGCACCATTGCTGAAGACAAATATGTGCATAAGCGAATGTGGTGAAGAAAGCTGATGGTATCCAGCTGTCAAAAGATATAGCATCTGGGGTCCTAAAGGCTTGAAGATAAACAAGCGGTCATCTAGGTGAGAAGCAACAAAGCCTGCATGGAAGAAGCACACCAGCCTGGGTGATCACGAGATGCTGAGGGGATCAGCTATCAGGCATCAAAGAATAAAACAATCACGTCATTGTGCGCTGCTCATCTTCCTGATACAATCATTGAAGACAAATCAGTGCATAAGTAAATGTGGTGAAGAAAACTCATGGTGCCTGGCTATCAAAAGATACAGTGTCTGAAGTCTACAAGTTTGAAGATAAACAAGCGACCATCTAGTTCAGCAGCAACAAAGCCCACATGGAAGAAGCACAACAGCCTGTGTGACCATGAGGTGTCGAAGGGATAAGGTATCAGGCATCAAGAAACAAAAAAATCATATCATTGTGAATGAGGGGTAGTGGAGATTGGGAAACCAAAGCCTCTCTGTAGACAATTGGACATTCTGTTACAGTAAGGTTGCAGGGAGGAGATGAGCCAATCAGGGTGCAGTGTGGCAATGATGAAACATACAACTTTCCTCTAGTTCTTAAATGCTTACTACACACACACATGTCCCACTATCATGATCCCAATTCTACCTTACATATCTGGCTAGACAAAAGGATGTACACTGGTACAGATAGGAACTGGAAATGGAATCCAGGACAGATGAATCCATCAGGACCAGTGGTGAGTGGCGATACTCATAGGATGGAGGGAAGGAAGGTGGGGTAGAAAGGAGGAACTGATTACAAGGATCTACTTATAACCTCTTCTCTGGGGGACAGATGACAGGAAAGTGGGTGAAGGGAGACATCCCTGTAAGATATGACAAAATAATAATAATGCATAAATGATAAAGGGTTCATGAGAGAGGGGGGAAACGGGGAGGGAGGAGGAAAATAAGGAGCTGATACCAAAGACTCAAGTAGAAAGCAAATGTTTTGAGGATGATGAAGACAACAAATGTACAAACATATTTGACATACAAGGGTTTTATGTATGGGTTGTGATAATAGTTGTACGAGCCCCCAATAAAATGACTTTTTAAAGCTATGCTTATATGTACAGTTGTCTAGGATGTGTATGGAGGAGTCCAGGTGGTGTAGGGGTTACACACTGGGCTGCAATCTTCATGGTCAGCGGTTCAGAAACCAGCAGCAGCTTCACACAAGGAAGACTGGACTTTCTACTCCCGTAAAACAGTTACAGTCTCTGAAACCCACATGATTCAGCACTGACTAGATGGCAGTGAGTTTAATTTCATTTGTTAAGTGTACTATACATGACATGAGATCAACGTTCAAATACTGTGAGAATGACCAAAATGGAACATGGGGACACAGAGTGAGCATGTGTCTTTGGCTGGATGGAAGGTAGCCACAGCCTTCAATTTGTGAGAAACAATCATCTGTGGGGTGCAATAAGGCGAGGCAAAAGAAAATGAAGTATGCCTGTATATTTTTCCAACCTAGCATATCATCACCTGGGTTCCCCTTGGGTGGTACTTAACAGCCACCTTTGGAAGGTCCGTGGTTGAATGTCACCTCTAATCATACTATTTTTAGTCCTTGTTGATTTTCCAGGCTACGAACTTCAATTTGGTTTCTAGGCTCCTCGGTTTATTTACCGTACTGAAAAATTTCATTTTTCTCACTCACACTGCATGGGTATTAAACTCTTCGGCAGCTAGACCTGAGAATCTAAATCAGCTGGCAAAGTCTATTGTTATTCTCATTAAAAAAAGGGAATCCAAGTTAACTAAGTCATGGTCTGTAGATCCCATAGCCCTCATGTTTTCACACGAATTGTGTGACACTCGGCTTTTCAGCTCCTCAGACCCACAGCCAATCAAGCATGGGATTAACTGAGTCTGTTTGACATATTGAAAAGACAATAAGAGCTGATATTTCTCATTCTTCTGGAAAACTCCCACTTAAATATAGGGAGAGAAAACTGTCCAAATTGTTTTCTCCATTCATTTTTTATGATCATCTTATAAGTGGTAATTGTTGGTTGGCATCAGCTTAAGAAAAAAGGAGGAGCAGTTGATTTTTTGAGGGATTAAAAGCCTCTTAACTCATCAATCTTAATCATGGATAACCAGATGACACAAAAGTCCCCCTCCTCCCTTTTACACAAAAGACCACTTTGTCCAGAATGAAATCAATTTTACAGAACTGTCAGAAACTAAAAGAAGCCTAATGGAAGGGAACTCTTAAACTATTCACGTATAAGCGAATTTATGTGAATTATACTTATCAGTGTTATACTTTTTAAAAATTCACATTAAATTTTAGCATGACTCCTTGAAAGCAGGACATTACAATGAATCTGCCAATATGATATTTTATCTCATAAAAATAGCTTTCCTCTGTGGATTATTTGTATCCTAGCAGATAACTTGATGTAAAGCTTGTAACAGACTTAAAGTCATTAAAGTCCTTCGATTTACCCCCTGCCTCATAATTCAGCAGTGCTAACATTAAGAAGAAAAGGCCATGTGTGGTTGCATCTTGTGATGGTCCTTTCTGAGTACCCCTGAGACATCCAGGGACCCAAGAATGATGGTGTCTGTGTAGCCAGAATCTCCTCAGTACCCAGAGTGCTTGGTAATATCCCAATCCATTCTTGCATCAGCACTGGATCACCAATGTGCTTCTACAAGTGAGGGAAGTATGCAAACTTGTCTATGGTGCCTGCACCAGTCAAAAAACTTAGCTGCAAATCCAGGTCTCTAACTCCTGCTCATTTAACATCAAGTATCTAGGAAAGTTCCACAAGATGTTTTCCTGCGAGAGAACAAGGCCCCCAGTGGCCAACTTAAAGGCAGCTATGCCCTCGTGGAATTTCCTGACAGGCCTCTCAACCACAATTTGAAGAAAGGTCTTCCCTGGTTACATCACTATTTGCTTTTACAGTAGCGGAGTGACTTTGTGAGCCTTTTTGGCCTGTCACCTCTCCTCGGATATCTTGCCAGAGGTGGGAGGTCTAGCGTGTTTCAAGCAAACCAGTGAGCTCATCCCAAGACTTGACTTGATCTACATTTTTGCTCTAGTCTAAATCAGCGGCTTTCAAAGTTGTCAATGTCTCAGAATTGTTTGGAAGCCTTCTGGAAACAGAGCTTGCTGGGATGGGTCCCCAGAGTGTCCGATATCAAAGGTCTGGGCTAGAGTCCCAGCATCACCAGATGCCTGGTGGTGATTGATGTTGCAGATTGGGGGACTCAATGGAAGAACTGCAACTTTAAACCCAAGGTGCTCACCAGTCTTACTGGATGGGAGAAAGGTGACTCATGCCGGGTCTCGCCTCTCATTCCCACCAAAAGGCAAGGGAGAGGGCTTCAAAATGAACCTCATGAAGCCTCCACATACGACGCCCCCTCGTACGACCATGATTCTCTCCCTAGACTTCTCACCCTTGGACTTCCGTGTTGACCTTCTTCACCAAAAACCTGGAACCAAATTCACTTTTCTTTGTCTGGTTTGGGAAACATTTTCCTTGCCTCGGCCTTCTGGGGTCTAAGTTGTCAATGCAGCAGGCCTTGGCTTTAAAGGGCTCCTTGCTTAGCGGTGACATGCAAGAGAGGTTTGACGGGAGAGATGGAGCCACTGGAGGAGAAGGAAACAGAAATGGGCGCCACGCCAGGGAGCCCGCCAAAGTGGGCCAGAAGGAAAGAACAAAATCCAAGGCAGCTATTTTCAAACCCGGCTGATACCACGCCCTAAAGAGGAGGTAGAAGAGGATAAACCGCATCAGTGAACTCCTGAAAAATCTGAGCTCCAGACTTCAGGATGGCCCCTCATCTAGAAAAGCACCATCCAAACACTGTAAACACAGATTAAAAAGCCACTTCCCACCTCAGCCTGTTTACCCTCCCACCTTCCCGGAGGAGGTAAGAGAAGCAGTCTTTCTATTCCTGGATGCTCAAACCACAGTGCGTGGTCAAGGAAAGTGTGACTCGAGAATCGGGTTTATGACGGTGGAACCCAATTTCTTTCCTTCTCTACCCAGAAGTCTCTCTCCAAAAGAAGGGAAGCCATCACATCTTTGGCATAGGCAGTAGGTCCAGGGAAAGGCCGAGCTGGGCAGCCTCCCAGGAATAGGAAGCAGGAGCTCACCACCCTGGCCACCAGCTGTAGCCGTGGCTTCCCTGTGGATTCTGCCCCATGGCTGAGGGCACTTTGCTAAGTTCAGAGAAATCAGGATAAACAGAACCCTGGTAGGGAATGACCTTTTGTGCTGACCACATTTGGAAATACAGGGAAGAGATAACCCAGAGGCATTGGAGCGTTTCATAATGGGGAAGACCACCTGCACCTTCATTTGGATACGAAGCTAGATAACAAATCTTCATAACACTGCCCTCTGAGCTGATGCCTGTCAACTACCTCCTCAAGCCCCTGTGCCCTCACAAGCCAGCATGCTCTGCCACAGCACAGCACAGCCTTCACCGTGGTCCTCTATGTGACATTTACAAATGGCTTCCCACAACCCGAGAACAAGTCAGTGCGTGGCCTATAAGGTTGTGAGGCCCTTACCATTCTCTTCCCTTTTGTCCCTAGTTTCTCTTCCCTCCCAACCTGAAAGCCAATCACACTGGGTTTCTGAGGTTTCCTCAAAGTCACCAGCTGGAGAGAGCCTGGGCTCATGCAGCTCTTTCCGCCTGGGTTAAAATTGGAGACACTTGAGACGTTAGACCCATAATCTGTGGGGGACAAATTATATGCCTGGATTGGTTTGGGCAAGTCACATAATTTCCTTGACCTTCGCTTCTTCGGATGTAGGGCAAAGACAGAAATAAACCACAATGGCCGACATCACAGAGTTAGACAAAGGGACGATAGAGAAAACAAATGCTTTGTTAACGGAGGAAAATTAGTATCCAGAAATGCCTGGGTCTTGGGCGAGTGAATATATGAATTTAAGATAGATCAGTGGGCAGACAAAACAGCTCAATTTGGAACTTAATCAAATGGTCACTACAGTTTGCCCAGTGACAGGCAAACTTGTGGGTAAACCAGTACTTGTGTATGTGTGTGACATCAATATAAGTTTCTGAACTGATCTTAACAGATCATGAAAATAAAATTCCCCTTTCATTTTATAAATTAAAAGGTGCAGGGATGTTTTAAAGAGAAGCTCAGTGTGCAAATATCAACACCAATGAGGCTTGGCAGACAAGCATGTCTTGTCTGTGACAAGCCATTATCCAACCAGCATATAATTGATTTTCCTGTTATGGGTAGTGCCTTTTTACATGGAATGTTCTCTTGACACTTTAAAGCAAACAGTCCATCATTACTAATTCATTAAGCATTTACATAGATGCTATTAATCACGATGAACTAATGTGGTATTAATGGGTAGGTTATTAATCTGCAATTACATGCAGATTTCCTCCAAGTTTCCCACATTTTTTTGAGGAGGGAAGCAAAGGAAGATGAAATGAGCAAATCTCTCAGCAAAGAAAGGGGAAGAAATCTCTCTCCCTGTACCCCACCCATGCTAAATTCTTGTCACCTTTCTTTGGCCTGAGCAATCTTTGCATTTTCTCAATGCAATGATATTGGTGGAATACGGGTTTCCAGCAAAAGGATTGTGTGGATGGTGAGCTAAAGCCTCCACGCACCATGAGGAGGGGAGGAACATCATCAGCGCCGGGGGCAGAGTGCTTCCTCCGGCCTGGCTGCACGACGTGGTGTGTGCGTGTGGATCAGCAGGTTGGGCATCAGGCCCTTACTCCAACTTGCTGACTCAGGACCTGCATTGTGGTAAGATCGCCAGGTGCTTCATCCACACACGAAAAACTAGGAGAAACTGTTCTTCCAGCTGGCAGTGAGTAGAAGAAGGATGTGTGTGTGCTGGGGGGCGGGCACGTGTTGTTTCCACACCACCCCTCGCTATGCCGAGGCAGGGACCCCTGTGAGTATCAAGTAAATTATTGAAAGCACATTTACTGGATAAATGTGACCCGCAGCTGGGGGAGGGGTGGGTATGAGGTGCCTGGACTACCTGAAATATTATTTGCATACCTACACTTCACCAATTCAAAGATACACATGTTTTCATACACACACAATCTTAGCATCTCGAAAATTGGTCTCCTTCTTAAAACTACTGTTAGCCAAGCAGAGGCACTAAGGAATAGCCTGCCCAGGGGTGAATCTGATCACAGTATTTCTACAGCGGGCGCTTCCAAAAAATCAGGTGCCCGGCTGGGAAACAGCCCTTTTCAAAATCTTGAGGAAGATTTCACTGGGACTCTGCAGTGAAAAGAAAACTTGCGTATTCAAAAGGGCTCCCTTGGAGGGGATGGGAGGGGGGGAATAAAATGAAAAACTCGAGACAACTCAGGGAATACAGTCTGCAGAAGTGCTGACTCATGACTGTTCTTTCCAAGAAAGAAAAAGAGGACAATCCTGTGTGGGGAAACGCACACGTGAATGATTGCAAATACAAGCGAATGTGGCCAGCGGCACAGAGGGTTAAGCATTGAGCTGTCTAGCAAAAAAGGCAAGGGGTGTGAACCGACCAGCGGCTTCAAGAAGAAAAATGAAGCCCTCTCATTCCATGAAGATGTAGCCTCAGAAACCCCAGTTCTACCCTGCCCCAAGGGGTCGCCAAAAGCCACAATCTATTTGAAAGCATTGAATTCGGGTTTGGGGTTGGGTGAGGAAATCTTAGGCCATCTTAGACTGTGTTTTTTTTTTAACTTGCCTTATTCTTCTTGAAGGAAAAGGGTTAACTATGATACAAAATGAACCTCTAGATCTAAAAGAACTTCTTTCGATGACTATAAAATAAAAATCCTAAGTGGTAAGAAAGTCTGATCCCATAGCATGACCTTAGTATCCATGCTTTAAGGATGTGCCTCATAGTTGATAGTGTTCCCGGCTCAAGGAACTAGGATGCTTGTGTTGTGATGGCTTCAGAGGATTCTGCAGTTTTTATGCATGTGGCTTTGGCTTAATTTTAAGTCAAATAAATAGAACCAGCACAATTGCATATAATGAAACAGTTAACCACTTCAGAAGAGCCAGTATTTTTTTTTCATTCTGGAAATAATAAATATGTCAGGAATATTGAAGCTGTGTTTGGATTTCAATAAAAGAAATCCCTCTAAAATTATTCCAAATGATTCCCAAAGGTTTGAAAGAGAACTGAACCTCCGGGTGAGATGAGACGTTTTCATTTCTGAAGATTGGGTTTCGCCTCCAGGTCTCCAGCGAGGGTGGAAAGGCGAGCAGGAGGCCTCTGGTGAGAGCAGCTTCGTGGGCGTCCTGAGACACAGTGGGCTGTACAGCCTGCAGCCCGCAGCCAGAACCACAATTGCCTCTTTTCCTCACCCAGCTCTTCCTACGCATCCCCAGCAGACAGTGTTTCATTCTGGCCATGATCGGCAGCTTTGAAACCCCAACTTCCTCTGCCACAGCACAGAGCTTCCAGACTGACAGCAATACTTCTGACCTCAATTAAAATAAATGAGAATGCTAGATCTTCTTTGACTTTCCCTGGTGTGTCTCCAGACCAGTATGTATATCAGCTGGGTGGGGGTCAAGGCTAAGGCGTGTGTGTGTGTGTGTGTGTGTATAATCTCTTTCCTAACCTATTCTGTGAATTTAGCAAAATATTGAGGAATGTAAATTGAGAAAAATCTATAAGTTAGCTAGGGCATCACTTGATGTTACTCAATGTCCACTAGCAAGCATTCTGCCACGTGGTTATTTTAAATGGATCTCCTTTCCAAAAAATTTCTCCAATCAATGGCAGCCACCACTGTCCGTGGCTTAGTCCATCTGAACTTCACCTTGAAGGCTGGAGTGCGATGCCATCAGGCTCACTTGCAACTCATAATGACCCCATGTGCCAGAGGGTTTCCTAGTTTCCTGGGTTATAGGCAACATTTTAATCAACCAAAGACATTCTTTTAAAGGGTGGATTAATAAAGATACTGATAATAAAAGGCAACTAAAAAGAATGTTAAGAGGGGAGCATTTCACTTATAACAGATCCAATCAACAAATCATTGGAATGGCACCCCATCACAGCTCGGAGCCTACCTGGGGAACTCTTGAGTTCCTGAGATGGGGCTAGCCCAAATGGAGATTGATTGCAAGGCAAAACATTCATCAGGTCTCAAAGAGTTCACTGGGGGTGGGGCAAAGTATAGAATGTCTAATTAATTTTTCACACTGACTACATGTGGAAATGATACTTTATCTAGACATATTGGGTTGGATAAACTTATTTCTTTTTAAGTTTTCATTGTGTCTACCAGAAAATGTGACCACACTTGTGACTCACTTGATATTTCTGTTGGGCAACAGTGCACTGCAAAGATGTGTGCGAATATGGGTAAATGATTTCATCTCACCAAGCCTCCATTTTCACCACAATGACATGGAGGGGATACCACCGGTTAAGTTTTCAGCGTACTAAAGTTCGATATTGGACAATTATTGAGGAGAAAATATAGAAGCTGTCGAGGATTTCATTTCACTTAGATGCACAATCAATGCCCACGGAAACAACAGTCAAGAAATCCAATGACCCATTGCGTTATGCAAATCTGCTATAATAGGCCTCATTCAAGGATTAATAATAATTTTTTAAAAGAAACAAATGTAGCACCTTGAAATCATACAAACAATGGTATTTCAATCACTGCATATACACCAACCGCTCTGCAGAAGAAAGATGGAACTTTCTGCTCCTATAAAGCTTCAGGAAGCCAAAGGGAGCAATTCTACGGAGTCTGAATCGACTTAATGGCAGTCAGGGAGGGATATCAAGGCTTGGTAAAGTGAAGGGCCAGTGAAAAAGAAGAAGGCCTTCCATAAGATGAGCTGGCACAGTGGCTGCCATCATAGGCTCGGGCACAGCAACAACTTGGAGAATGCCTCCGGACTGGGGAGGGTTGAATTAGGGATTACATGGAGTCACTGTAAATCTGAGTCAACGCAAAGAGAACTAACAACAAAAGTCAAACAACTGAATTGTGCTCCTGACTCTATTGCCTATTAACTAACTATATGGCTTTGGGCTCATCATTGAATTGTTTGATGCCTCTCAGTCTGCCTCTACAATGTAGGCTACACTCTTCTATCAATGAGGCTAGTTGCTGGAGGTACCTTTGCACTTGTCTATTAACTCAAAAGCTGGCAGTTTACACCCACAGATTAAAATACTGGTTATCTGCTCCCATAGGGATCACAGATCAAAAAAGCCATGAAACTCAATTCTACTCTCTAACACCAGGAGTCACCATGAGTTGGCATGACTCAATTGCAATGAATTCATTTGTTTGTTGGTTCATGGGAGGGTTGGTGGGAACTCGGCTGAACATCAGGGAGAAATGGAGATTTTGCTAGCCAGTAAAGATGTTTGGCCCATCCACAGCCCCACACTTCAGTTGAATATGTCTCACCGAGTTGATGGTGAGAAACAGCTGAAGTCACCAAATCAGGAAGGTTGAGAAAGGCAAGAAGGAGATTCTAAATTAAGTTTTGCCATTCACTTTTGTGCACTACCAACTTTTTCATTTTTCTGGTATCTCGGTTTTTGCCGTTGACTAAGTAGGAGGGTCAGCACAACATTAGAGGGTCAGTGAAAAAGAGGAAAACCCTTCAGGAGACGGAGGGTTACCATGGCTGCAACACTGGCTCAAACATAACAATTATGAGGATGGCAGAGGCCCAGACAGTGTTTGGTTCTGTTGTTGCTATCAGTTCAAGCTGCCTCCGAAGCACCTAACAACAAGCAACTAGGAAGTTGGGAAAGATAAGTGATTGACCCCTTTCTCTGAAGCACAGGTTCCAAAGCCCAGGAAATAGCTTCTGCTATTGAATCTGGATGACCCTTGGAAGCTCTTGCAAACATTCTGTATTCCCAGGTCTAATAGTATCCCAGCAGTTGGTGACCATTAACAGGAACAGGTGGGTACTTGGAGGAACTTCATAAATCAAGTTGATGTGACTTTGCTTCCAAATGGTGACCTCCCCTACCTCCCCAACCATTCTTTGTTGGGAATGGTTCCTTCCAACCTGTGAGACCCTTGGAACCAATGTGAAGTCAGATGCACTCATATACATGCTGCTGGGCATGGGCAGGTTCAAGAATGTCATTTCGGGTGGGTGTGTCTTTCTTGAGATGCAAATATCCTGTGTCATTAGTTGTGACCAAGAACTTATATTTAGCTCAAAGAGCTATATATATTGAAAATCTTCTA
Source organism: Nesogale talazaci (assembly GCA_004026705.1). Taxonomy (NCBI): domain Eukaryota; kingdom Metazoa; phylum Chordata; class Mammalia; order Afrosoricida; family Tenrecidae; genus Nesogale; species Nesogale talazaci. The sequence goes on along the minus strand of PVJH01006592.1, from coordinate 9,252 downwards.
AAGTAAGACATTCCTCCTACAACATTCAGGCCAACTCACAGGAAACTTTTCAGAATGTGTTGAAATATTTACATGAAAAGCATGCCTCCTTATCTGTCTGGTAGCTTGTGATGGTCATGTGCTTATGTTAATTTCATGATTGAGATGTAGGGGTGGAGTCTAGCCTGTTAATCTGGAGATAGCCACTAAATCGCCAATGAGGCATGACTTTCTCCTGTGGGCATGACTTTCTCCTGAGAATTCTGGGAAATCTCGTGATATTTCCCTCGTGGAGATGCAAAGCTATCTCCTGAGTTGTTGGGAATTAGTCTCAGAGACAACAAACTACAGACAAGACAATATGGCAGCATCCGAGGAGCTGAAGGAGCCAGAGGAGAAGCCACATGGCCTTACCCTGATGGAACCACACCTCTGGAGCTGGAGAAGCCACATGGAGACCGCTGCCAGCGCTGAGTTGCCTCCACCACCACTGGATGCTGCTTATGGACCCTGAGCCCTGGAAGCAAGGAACCATGGGGAGACCCCTGCCGGTGCCAGGACTCTACCCACTGGCCTGTGACTTTGTGAGTCAGAAGGAGACTTTATAGACTGATATCAGTCATATGGGCTAATATCAGACTTAGAACTTTGAACTGGACTGGGCTGGGATGCTTTCTCTATGTTCCATTCCTCTTGTATATAAATAGTACCCTTATATCCATATGCATGTCTATGAATTTGTTCCTCTAGTCTACCAGGACTGACATATAACTCCTGTCCTCTCTCGTCAACAACCCCACCCATATCCTCCTTCCTTCCAACAAAGGCATCTGACCTACATTTCTTTCGTCTTCTTGCACCTTACTTCACAACACCACCAAAATTTCAGTATCCTCCTAACAACACACACACACACAGATACACACACATACTGCAAGTGCAACCAAGAGTCCATGTCTGCAAGTTTCGATGAGTTACTTCTTTTATCTATTATTAAGGGCCAGAAGGTTTCCAAAAATTCATGGGAAGAACTCTCTGTTCACTCAATTTCTCCATGAACTTTTGGAAGTGCACCACCCCCCACCCTCCTGTACTGATTAAAGATTCTCACTTTGGGTATTACTCTTTTCAATCACTTTCACTGTTGGTAAATACTTTGAACTGTACCATGGCAACAGTCGTAGCATCTCTAGATGAACATTGACCTTTCATGTTCTCTAATTGCCTGCTTCCATCATAGACACGCGACCAGACTTAGTAATGTCATCAATAAATACTTCGAGTCTGTAGCATAGGCAATTTCATGTTTCAAGCCTCTATCTCAAGGCTTGGCACTAGCACGTATCTCTGAACACAGCATTCTGATTTCATCAACCAAGTTTATAAAAAATATTAAATGCCAGTATTGTGCTCCTTACCCATGGATTCCCAACTGTAGGCTCTTTAAACATTTCAGTAATCTTTGGACTCATGAGCCCATGGGACCTTGTAATAGCTAACTGTACTCCAAACAGCTGATTGAGGTTATATCAAAAAGCCAGGTGGATTTAAGTAAAACTATAGCTTTCTGAACCTGCCCAACTATCTTTACATATGCAGGGATTCTTAATCCTGTGTGTGCCTGTTGGAATCTATAAACCATTCTCTGAATAATATTTTATATGCATGACAATCTTTCAGATGTTTACCAGGGAACCCAATTATACTGAATGCAGTGGGCGGGGAAAGATCTTTTAATGCGTGGTGTCTTAATACAAGGTAGCTTCAAAAAGTTCCTAAAAAAATGTTCCTATGAAAACTCTATTTTCTTTTCCTTGCATTTTTCCATGAACATTTTGAAGCCCCCTCTTAAGTGGGCTACTTTATGAACTCATTAAATAACAAGATCTAACAACTACTATGTTTCCACAGCAGAGATGAATACAGGCAGCATTTCAAGGTAGTGGTAACACCTATAATAAAGCCGAACCAAATCAAACCCACTGTCCTAGAGTCAATGCTGACTCATTGTGATCCCCTCTGGTTTTCTAAAACTCTGTTTATAGGAGCAGAAAGTCCAGTCTTTCTCCCATGGAGCTGCTGGAGGTTTCAAACTACTGACCCTGTGGATCACAGACCTACATCACAAGGGCTCCTTTATCATAAGATAGAACTGCTCAAAGACCAAATGTGCCTAGTGGCTACTATATTAAATGGACACAGTGATTCGAGGTGCTTAATTATAATGCCCACTGGAGCATGTTGTGATATGAATATTTTTGTTTTCACTAGGGTAATCTTGGAAGCCTTCTTCATCTCTGATCTCTGTATCTCTGTATTTCACTACCTCTTTTTAGATATGAATCAGGGAGTAGAAATTCGGGTTGCTATTGGCAACAATCATAACCAAACAGACTCAAAAAGAAACATGTCATAGTGGATTATGGAATACAGAAAGAGAGGGAGAAATGCAACCTTTAATAACATGATTCAACTGCTGAATCAACCTTTACCTGAAATCCACAGTCACTAGTTGTTGCTTTTTTGTTTTGTTTTGTTTTTTGTTTACATGGGCCAGCAAATTTCCTTAAAAGTTTCAACCAATTCAACTTAGGGTTTCTGTTACTTGGGACTGGATGAAAGTATTTGATTCAGTCTTGTGTTTGCCGATAAATTAGTATAAGCAAAATGCTGTGCATTTCAATCTCATGGAAGCAAGATGAAAAAGCAGAATGCGCAGGATAATTGAGAGCTGGTTCTTATCAAGATTACCTAACCTATTTGTAATGATGACAGAACCACTATATTGAAGCTACAGGAGGAGATCAGATCTTCCCATTGAATGCTAAGAGCAGGTACGAGTCAAAAAGTTAGAGAGAAAGAGAGAATAAAAATAAACGTGGTATCTGTCCACATATGGGAACACAGTTGTACCTCACAGGGGTCATTATTCATAGGTTCTTGAGTTCCTTTCCCTATTTAGAAAGGGCTTGCATATTAGTGATGCATTCATATTTTCCACTGAGTCTTCATGAGAAAATCCATTTCTCTATTTGAAGCCAAGTCCAAGTTGCACTGTGGTGAATGCATGCAGTTGCTAACCAAAAGGTCAGCAGTTCAAACCCACTCGCTGTGCCACAAGAGAAAGATGAGGCTATTTCCTTCCATGAAGACAACAGCCTTGGACACTCAATGGTACACCGCTCTGTGCTGTCGTACTGGCTTGCTATGAGTCTGGAGCAACAGAATGGAGAGGAGTAGATTTGAAGTGAGTGACTCCAAAGCGTCAACTTGCTCTTTTTATTTTGTTTAATGGACAACACCTTTCTCCTCCTTCACACTCCACTATCCCCACCGATGATCAAATGAAATATGTGATTGGAAAAACTATCAACAACAAGAAGCGAAACCTTTTCCAAGAAAATCATTTCACTTAACATTTTCATAGTGTTCAACAGAGCCCCAAATAGGCATGCAGAAGTGTAATGCAGTGAGTGACTGGGTATGATCCTTCTAGCCAGTCTTTGTAACTCCCTGCAATGGATGCCTTCCTGGTGGGGGGGATGCTAAGAGGATTATAATATTTAGTTGTGAGTGACTGTGAACAGAGCTCATTTTGATCGCAAACACTTGGCAGACTCACATAGTGATTGGTCAATCTTGCCATCCTGTTCGAGTATAAAATGAACCATGTCAGCAGCAGAAGGGAGAGTGGGGAATCTCACTGCTGTCAAAAAAAGAAGAGGCAGGCATGGAGTATGCCCTTTGGACCATGTGATTCAGGAGATAGAAAGCTGTGACATCAGAGTTGAAGCCAGAGCACAAGACAAAGAGGGTTCAATGCTTTCTTGCTAAGGCATCCATTGGAACGGAGTTCCCTTAAGATAAGGTGATCAGACATCCCACTTTTTAAGAATGTGTCCCACTCCTGCAGCGTTTTCAAATTAAATTAATATATTACAATACTATTTTGCAATATATGAACATTTTGTTGCTCCATATACACCAAATTTTTCATCAAGAACTCCCCCTCCCCCCGGTCAATGGTGTCCCACTTAAAAGCTGGTCACTTTACTTAAGAGTATTTACTAGGAATGCTAAGTGAACTTTGTGACATTACCTGCACAGTGCAGAGGCCCAAGACCAGAGAGAGAAGAGGCTGTTCTACCAAAGAACTATGCACTGAACATTTCTGATCAGGAATTGTAATCTGTTAACTGTCTTAATAAACCCCGAAATTGTGAGTATTGGCTGTGAATTCCATGTAGCTGCTGCAACGAATTTTCAAACACAGCAGAAAAGCAAAGAGTACCTTGGCAGGGATGGTAAGTAACAGAATTGGTCAAATAAGAAAGAGGGTGGAGTCCTGTCTGACCTCTGCCTCACAGGAATCAGCTTTGACAATAATGTGATTTTCCTTTCCTCTTGTGAAATCAGGGGTCAGATGTTGGCCTCCACTCTTTTTCCAAGGACTGGGGTGACATTTATATAATGTATAAAGTTATTGCTTCCTGTATTAACCACATGAAAAGGATCCAACATGGTGAAGTAATCTCTGGTACTATAGCAGAGTGTGGTGAAGAAAGTGAGATGATGGCCAATTATTTGAAAGAAAAACATCTGGAGTCTTAAAGGCTTGTCTTAAAACAAGCATTCATCTAAATAAGGCATCGGCTAAGTTCACACAGAAGAAACACACCAATCTGTGTGATCCAAGAATTATAAATAATAAAAACCAAAGCTGGAGGAGAGAATGATATTAGAGCTTAAATTCTGAACCCCCTTTTCAGTAGGCTGAGGATGACAGTGAAAATCCAATACCCATTCATAGGATTAAACTTCTTTGACTAAGGACCTGAGATGGGACGGATTGCTGAAATTAGTCACGGTTAGGTCAAATTGTGACATCTTGTCATCAATCTTTCACTTGACTCATGTATAATTGTTCCATTTTTTAAATATCTTCGGCTTTGAGATTTTTCTTTTGTTTCGTTGTGTTGTTCGTTTGTATTCTGTCTTGATTTTATATGATTCTCTGTATATGAAACCTAGAGAGACAACAACTGGGGAAACAGATTCACAAGGACATGAGCAGGGGAAAGTGGCAGGAAATAAGGAGCTAACAACTCGTGCAAGGAAGAAGAAAACCCTCGAATTGGTCGTGATGCTGGTCATCCAACTCTTATGAATGCAATCAAACTCTTGTAATGTATGATACGTGATTTGCTTGTCTGTTCAAACAAGCCAACTATTTTTTTGTAGAATTGACATGATCTGGGATATATAGAAATCTGCTCTAAGTGGGTATGCACTTAGAAGTGTCACTCAAAATCGGTGTATTCACACAGAATAAAATGGTCACCACTCTGTGTGGATGGTTGGCACTTAGCACTTCCCCAGCCCACCCTCAGTTTTGTCTGCTATCATTCGTGTAAACGTAATGGAGGCAAAGCTCAATCCGGTACATCATTGTATACACATAATATGTGGAGATGACACAATTCACTATGTCTTCAATAACTTGAGCTTCCTAAGCATCAAATGACTTCACAAGAGCTAAACTGAAGTTTTCAGCTTTCTCTTATCCATGAAAGATGGTCTGCCTAGGAACACTGATAGGAAAAAAAATGAGATTATAGAGGGAGTTATTTAATTATGGAAACCATCTGAATCTCTGCCAGCAGGTATTTACAAATAAATAATCCATCCATGAGTCACAATCATCAATTGTCCCCTCACTAATGCATAGTCCCTACTTTGTCTTATCCTTCTGTTAGTATGCTTTGTGCTTGAAAATAATAAAGTACTGTATTTCTTCACAAACTAGTGGCAGGGAGTGCTATTTCATAATAGAGATGATCTGGTCCTACTTTGAGTCATCTGTCTCCTCTTTGACACAAGTGTTCTATCTCACTCATGTCCCCCATGTTTCCTAAATGTTAATGATACTAAATTTTCATGTGCTTGTTCATAAACACTGACTGCATGCTGTGTCATCTCCATGGTCCTAAAGGCAAATCTGAAGGTTATAGAATGGAATCTGGGATTATGGAATGGAAATGTTAAGACATTCAAACACATGAGCACATTCAGCCTTAAAAAGAAAGCAAACACTCCTTCTTGAAGAGAACAAGAAATAACTTTATTTTCCAAGCAGACATTTGAGTTTTCTATGTCATGTAACGAAAAACTTCAAAAAGCCAGGTTGCTGACTTCAATAGGGGGCAATTTTTCATCAGCTAGGTCTGTCGAGCCCATTTTATTTCACAAATTGGACAAGCGTATCTGTATGTTCTCTATCAGACAAAAGAAAATGGCATTCGTTTGATTGGTAGCATTGGGTTTTATTTGGGGATGTTCTTTTTATCAAGGGCAGGGGAAAATATCTAGACAGTATTCAATATTCTGGAAGCCTGTGGTATTTACAAAGGATACGATCAAAATAAAGCAAACCATTTGACAGACATAACTTCATGAATCTTAGAACTAATTCTGACACAAAATGGAGGCATGAAGGCAAACACGGACTGAGAGCTGCTCTGTTCTGGGAACTAAACTGGATCATTTAGTAGAGGGCATCTCCTTCAGGTCTCATAAACATTTGAAGAGATGAGTATTCTTATTTCCAGTGTAAAGATAAGAAAACTAAGCTATGTGAAATTAGTCATTGACCTGGAGGACAGAAAGAGCCCAGATTTAAATCCAGCTTCTTTTGTGGCTTCAAAACTTGTGATGTAAGTGGCATATAACAAGGGGGAAACTAAGATAAACTAAATGGCAATATAAGAATGGATGAATCTCACCCATCACACACCGCATGGTCGGGGGAGCGGGGGCTGGGGATCTGGTGCTAAACTATTCGTAGACAATCTGCTTCTGGTTCGGGGTTTCATACATAGCAGAGTAGCTCCCTCAAGGTGATCTATTGAAGGTCAGCCCTCGACACAGGGGTGTGTTAAAAGAGAGAGAGATAGAGAATTGATTACATATTGTAAGACAGGACCGACAGTTCCAGGAAACATGAAAGGGGAGAGAAAGGAAGGGAGGAACCAACAAACACAGGGACAAGACAAGGGAATAACAGGTGATCTCAAATTGAAAACAAGAAGAGCGTAGAACAACTGAAGCTTAATCAAGTGCAATATAGCTGAGAACAATTACTTGAAAGCCAAAGGAAAGTCAAACAAGATAATGGGACAGGAGGAAAGTAAAAGGAAATAGAGGAAAGAAGTAGGAGGCACAAGACATTTGTAGAGGTATAAATACAGGAACATACATATGTAAATCTATTTTTATGTAGGGAAATAAGTCTATGTACAGATATTTATATGTTAGTTTTTAAGTAGCAGACAGACATTGGGCCTCCACTCAAGTACTCCCTCAATTCAAAAGCACTTTGTTCAAATAATCTGGCATTCCATGATGCTCAACCTCCTGGCACAATCACTGTAGGCAAAATGGGTGCATAAAGTGGACAATATGACAAAATAATGACAATTTGTACATCTTAATGGTTCATTGGGGAGGGAAGGGGGAGAGAGGGGAGCTGATATTGGGGGCCTAAGTCAAAGGAGGATGTTTTGAGAATGATGATGGCAATAAATGTGCAAATGTTGTCTGCATACAATTGATGTATGTATTGATCATGATAAGAGTTGTGTGATTCCCCCAATAAAATGAATTTTTAAAGGAAATGTGGTGAAGATAACTGAGGGTGTCAGGTTATTAAAAGATATAGTATCTAGGGTCTTAAAGGCTTGACGATAAACAAGCAGTCATCTAGCAGGGAAGCAACAAAGCCCACATGGGAGAAGCACACCAGCCTGTGTGATCACAAGGTATCAATAGGATCAGGTGTCCGGCATCAGAAGACCCCAAACAAACTACCATATTGATACGAATGAGGGGATGGGGAGCGGGGGGTGGAGTGGAGACTCAATGCCCATCTGTAAACAGTCGAACATCCCCTCACATAAGGGTCACAAGGAAGGGATGAGTCAGCCAGGGTACAGTATAGCACTGATGAAACATACAACATTCCTCTGGTTTTTTAATGCTTCCTCCCCTCCACCATCATGACCCCAGTTCAACCTTAAAGATCTTGGTAGACTGGAGCATATACACTGATACAGATAAGAGGTCTTGACACACAGAATCCAAGACAGATAAGCCCCTCAGGAACAGTAATGGGAGTAGCAACACTATGAGGATTAGGGGAATGTAGGAGGAGTAGGGGGAAGAAAGGGGAAACCAATAGCAATGATCAACGTATAACTCCCACTCCCACCCCTGAGGGGTATGAACAACAGAAACATGGGATAAGAGAGACAGATGGTGTAAGATATGACAATAATAATAATTTATAATTTATCAAGGGGTCAAGAAGGTGGAAGAGTAGCGGAGAAGGGGGAAACAGGAGCTGATACCAAGGACTCAAGTTGAAAGAAAATGTTTTGAAAATGATGACCATATATGTACAAATGTGTTTGACACAATGGACATATGGATTATTATAAGCACTATAAGAGGCCCCAATGAAATGATTTCTTAAAAAAAGAATTGATTAAATATAGTATATCCATATCCAGACCTCATGCCAAATAATGATACAAGATCTATATTGATAGAAAAGATGTTCACAATATGTTATATAAAATGACAATATTATAAAATAGATGATCTGATATCTTTAGATACAGATATAGGTCATTTTATATGGATACTTGCATTTTAAAACTTTACACCAGACATCATGGGTTGCCAAGCAATTTTCAGGGTACCATATATACTCAAGTATAAGTCGACCTGAATATCCACTGTGGCACCTAGTTTTACCACAAAAACAGCATTTAAGATGTTCTGAAAAACTCAGGAATACTCAAGTATATACAGTATCTATATTTTAAGCTTTATAGGTGATAAGGTCACTGTCCCAAGTAATGAACTCTTCTAATTATAGTGGCAGAGTTAACATGGCCTTATACAATACATAAATGAATGGATGTGGCTGTGTGCCAATAAAACTTCATTTAATAAAACAATCAATGAACTTGATTTGACTCACAGGCCATAGTTTGCTGACCTCTAAGTGTACACTACACACATACACACACAGAGTTGATGTGGCAAAGTTATTTCACGATGCAAGAAAAATATATAAAGACATAGAAATATATTTCTGAGGAGTTATTTGGCTATAACTGAAACCAAAAACCTTACTGCCATTGAGTCAATTCTGACTCATAACAATCCCATATATGTATCAAAAATTCAACTGAATACTCTTTTAACCCA